>NW_021026790.1:30483-301868 GCF_004153795.1 Camellia sinensis
ACACAAAAAAAAATCTGGATTATTAAAGTTATTTTGGAATATTACAGATCAGTTCAATTTCTATAAAAATAATTACTACAAATTAATGAAAAAAATTAATAATATTAATAATTAAAATTTTGAATTTTTAAATACACAGCACATAATTGTAATTCTCCATAATTTACAATGAAAAAGACTCACTACCCATGTTCCTTCATTGAGAAGTGGTGAATATATATTAGGGTGACCGAGAATTCTCAATAATTTTTCATTTTATTAATAAAACACCATGTATAAAAATAATAAAAAACAATTTAATAACTTATTATGATTTTTTACTAAAATATTTAGCTCTCAAATCTCTACAGAAATGCTAAATACACATGAACTAATCATAAATAAAATACACAAAAAGATAAAATAAAATATGTAATTAAAATTCGTTCCAAATGTGGTGAGTCATGTTCATAAAAAAATAAAAAAATAAATCATTTTTCATAAAATAATATATATATATATATATATATATTTTATTTTATTTCTGTGACATTAAGATTATGGTGGTAGGTCCCATTATCCATCGGAGATAATTTCACCAAAATTGGTAACTGTGAGGTGGAAAATGAAAATATACAGATATTTTCTTTGGAATCCATAGATGCCAAAAGGGTTGGACCTATGAAAGTTTTAGCCGTTACAGCTATTTTCAGTGATAAATACAAATAGACGAGATTTGAATTTGAATTGCTAGGGGTGTGCATAATACCGCCGAAACCGTCGAAACCGCACCGAACCGCACCGCCAAGGCAAATTCGTTATTATTTGTCAATTGAACCGCCGGTTTTTGGTAAGAAAAATGGCAAATTCTAGTGACATTTTTATCAATCCGCCGGTTTCTATTTTTCTTCCAAACCGCACCGACCCGCACCGCTATTAAATCATGTTTTATAGGATTCTAAAAATTCTTTTTTACTTAAGTTTGCTTGTTGTTCTATACCTTAGAATATAGTATTACATTAATGCTCGAGGGGAATTTTATGTATTGTATTTGATCATTGTAGCTTCCACAGATGCTTGTAATGAACTGATGGCATAGTCGTTGATATTATCATGTTGTTGCTACACTTGCTGCATCAGAAGAAAGCTTCGCAAGATGCTTAACATCACGATATCTCTCGTCTTTTTTTTACTCTTTGATTTAAGTTTTGTAATTTGAATTATATTTTTTATAAACCGCCAATCCGCCCGAACCGCCAAGGCAAATCCGCCATTATTTGCCAACCGAACCGCCGGTTTTTGATAACGAAAATGGCAAATTCTAGTGACACTTTTATCAATCCGCCACCCGCCATACGGTTTCTATTTTTCTCTCAAACCGCACCGACCCGCACCGCGCACACCCCTACACATAGTATCAGGCTCCATTTGGGAAGGAGGTTTGGGGCTATTTTGGTCACAAAAGATAAAATAGTCTATTTTAGCCACAACAAACAAAACATCACATCTAATCCATAATCATTACACTATTCTCTCACAAAAAAAATCAAAAAAACCAAAAAGTCAAAAAACTCTTCCCAAATCAAACTTTTTAACCAAGGCTAAAAAAACTAAAAAAGTCAAAAAGTCAACTCACTTCCCAAACGGAGGCTGAATGTTATGGCTGGTAGAAAAGTGAGCTCACTATTTTGTAGTTTGAGTGGTTGAAAAACATTAATATTAATTTGTGAGCTCACTATCTTTATTTTGAGTGATTAATAATAATAATTTATGATTGATTAAGGAGATAGTCACGTGGTGTCCTGATCATGATATTATTTTGAATAATTCTATAGACCCTATCTTAACTATCTCAAATTTATCCCAAAAGAGATTGCATGGTTGAGATTGAATTTATATAGTGTGGGGTCCATATGTAAAATAAATTTGAATAACAATATGATAATTCTAAATAATTTTTAAATAGTTAAGTTTAAGTTTATGGCAAGAATTGGACTTCTCTATAGTCCATAATTAGACTAGAGAGGTGTTGTTTGGCTCAACGGACTCACTTTTGGATCTCGTTTCAGTAATTTGAACCGTTTATATTTTAAGGTTCACCGAGTACATTATCCTTGCAAAAAATCAAGTCAATTAGATAATGGAAACAACGTGTTTGTATCAATTTTGTATGAAATGTTTATTTTTTTCATAAAAAATTGATTCAAACACTTGGTTGTGTTATCCGACTGACTTAATTTTTTACAGAAATAATGTACTCAACGAATTTTAAAATATAAATTATTCAAATTATCAAAATAAAACTTAAAATTGAATCCATTAAACCAAACAATACCTTTCTAATCCGATTATGGATTAGACGGTTGAAAAGCGCAACTCTTGTTACATCTCCAATAGTAAGGTAAATTACACTTACATCTTCTGAGGTTTGAGTTTAATATATATCACTCCCTCACATTTGAAAAATTATACTAATCCTTTGTCATTATAATTATTTAGATGGAATAAAAATATTGAACTCATGCACTCTCTTTTTTTTTCCTTTACTTTGCTTTTCTTGTTTTTTTTTTTCCCTTCTTTTGCATTACTTTTTTTTTTAAATATAATTTTCTCTATTTTTCTACTATGAGTTGTTACCTTTTATATAAATAAAAAAATTTATAAAATGTGATTATTAAACACAAGAGTAAAAATATAATTTCTAAAACGTCAAAGGATAAAATTTAATTAGATCGAACCTTAGGGGGTCGGTGTAATTTACCCCAATAGTACTACTACTACTAATGTACTTCATCACGACTTTTTCAAAAAAACAAAAATACTTTATCACAACAATAATTGCCATGTGCAAAACACTATGCATGACATGTGACCAAACTGCACTTCGTACGAGGGCTGATGCATTTTTCCAGGCTTACAGAGCGATGGTTTGTTTTGTAGTATTTCAATCGAGGGAAAGTCGCTATTCATATGCACTTCATTAACGACTTGTTTGGCAAGTAATTATTTTAATTAATTTTTAAATTTTTATAAAAAAATAACTATAAAAAAAATAAATAAAATGGTATAATAATTTATAATATTTTTTTTTTTTGACTTTTTGAGATTTTGTTTGAAAAGTGGATTGGTGATTTTTTAACTAATTAGTTTGGGATTAAAAAGTTTTATTTGGATTGATTTTTTTTTTAATTTTTTGCTTTTTTATCGAAAGAAAAATAACATAATGTAGTAAATTTGGTAAATTATAATATTTTGTCTTATTTGACTTTTATTCTATATATTTTTTGTGAAATTTTAACTCTCTAATCTGTATTTTAAGCCTCATGCCAAATAGGAGCTGAGCTACATGATGTAGGTGTTTTGAAAAAACACTTAGGTCTGTTTGGTTTGTGATCAAAATGTATTTCCACATGTGTATTTCAGTATGATTGTTTGGTTGTGTGTTTAGGAATCAACTTCCAAATTTCTGGAGAGAGTCTGTATTACAGCCAGCTTTTTATTGTTCAAATATTTTGGCTAGGGGAGACCACCCGGACGTCCTTAGGGACTTACCGCCCGGACGTCCGATTGAGGACATCACCTGGATGTCCTCTGCTGTACAGGAACTTTTTTTTTTTTTTTTTTATTTTTTTTTTTTGCAATTGATTTATATAATTGGAAAAAAAAATTTCTAAATTTTTTTTTTAATTTTTAATGTGCTTTAAAATAATTTTGAGTTGTATATTTAGTTATGAGTTGTAAATTTTTGTATCACATATCAAATATCACATCAACAATTCCCCACTCAAATCAAACATCTTTTCCAAAACTATTTTCAAAACTCTTTACCAAACAAATTTTCTACACTCAAATCATAATTTTACAACACACAAATTCAAAATACAATTCATACTCTCAAATCACATTTACAAAACACAACCAAACGCAACCTTAAATAGTTAAAAAGCCAGTATTAAAAAGTCAATTTTTATTTTTATTTTTTTACACGATTTTTCATAAAATATTAAAAAATTAATTAAAATTCAATTTTGCAAAACAATCATTAGCCAAATGCCAAACAAACTCCAAGTATTTGTTTTAATTTTAATCAAAAGAAAAAGTACTTTTTTATGATAAATTATACTCACTTTTAAAAATTGGATAAAATACCATTAGTTTACATTTTATATTATTACATAAATTTTTTTTTTTAAGTAAGTTAAAGTGAGCAAAACTAATGGTAATGATAGGTAGACATTAAAATAAATAAAAAGTATACATTTAAGCAGAAAAAGAACTAAAATATTATGTGAATTAAAATATTAATGGAGGGCAAGAGCTAACACTATTTTCTTCAAACATTAAGGGAGATGAGTATAATTTACTATTTTTTTAATATATAATAAGCATTTTGTACCAATTGTTATGTAATTTTTTAATAAAATTTATGACAATTTGTAATCTAAAAATGAAACTATAAATTTTTATAACATTGTTACGCAATTTTTTTTTTTTGTTGATAATATTACATTTTTGGTGGTTCAAAAATATTTTGATAAACAAATGTGTAACATATTATTAAAAAAATATGTAATTTCATCTTTTCATAGAAAATTATTATAATTTTACCAAAAAGAGTGCATGACATTTTATAAAAATACATAACACACACACATATATATACAAACACACACACATATATATATATATATATACAAACACACATATATAGAAAGCAAAAATGCCTTGGACCCCCAGTAGGAGTGACCCCACACCCCCACTGTTTTTTTATTAGTGTAAAATATTTTATTTTTATTTTTATTTTTTAGCCTTCCTCTCACCGTCCCTCACGTGGAGGTGAGGGTGCTGGGGGTTTTACCCAGCTGAGGGTCTCCAGCAAGGTTCATATAGAAAGGTACCCTTTTCACTTAAATTGTTAATTGGGTTGACGACGCACTTTAATTAGGAAACCACATATGAAATTATATGTTTATATTCAAATGACTGTTATTCTGTTAACATGGGCCAAATCACATGGAAGAAAAGTGAAAAAGTTTTATTTAATTTTTTTATGCATTTTAATATTCTTTTACGCAATATTACTAGTAAGGAAGAGGCTTCCCTCTAGTTGGAAAAACTAACTGGAGGTGATGTTGGGCACCTTTGTGGGCTCATCATAGAGTACATGTTGATGATCTAAACTACTCATATCAAAGGACTCGTCGAGAAGATTATCTTTGAAAAAATTAGATTAATCAGAGTACTATAGGTGCGTTATTAGATGGCATTTTCCTTCAAAATAATAAATGTTCAAAATTATAATTGTTATCTATTTTTTATGATAAATGTGGGGTTTTTTTTTTTTTTTTTTTTTTTTTTTTTTTTGGTGAAGGAATTCACGAAAACATAATACAATCCAGTTCTAGAATCAAACTACAAAGGCCTGGGTCGCTTTAGATAACATTTATCATCCTCACATCTCTCTTGTTAGGGTGATAAATGTGATTTAAGTATGTGATTACGGTTGTTCAAATAATTTCATTTTTTGTAAAAATGATTTTTCGATGAATCTTTCGATTTGAACTGTTTGAATTATTGAGATGAGTCTCATTATAGGCTCACGGAAGTCCGACAGCACTTGTAATTTATTTTATAGCGATTCTGGTTTTTACCCGACTTTTTTATATTTTGGACTCAGGTTTCGTAGTTTCGTATTATTGTTCATGTCTTATTTCCCTCATTTCTCATTGAGTTTGAGTATTGGAGTGTCTTGGGTGTGTTTGGAATAGGTTGGTTGCTAGTTGGTTCAAACTGTTGTTGTCCAAAATTTGCTCGAGCGAGCTTTGTGAGCTCCTAGTACTTTTGTAGGCTTGTAAAGATACTGGAGAGGTAGTGTTCTTCGCTCAAGCGAGACTTCTTGTACTCAAGCGACGGCCTTCTGTTTGTAAAACTTTTGGGAATGTCTATTCTGTGCTCAAGCAAAACAACTTATTTTGTCTCTGGTCGCTCGAGTGACAACTCTAGCGTTCGAGCGAGCTACGTGTATGTCAATTTGTAAAAACACCTTTTACATCACTTTTTTCATATCTTTTTCTCTCAAAATCCTAGATCGACCCTGTCTCTCTCTCTCTAAAACCCAACTTCTCTCTACAAATACACCTAGATCTAAAAATCTCTCTACCTTACTCTTTTTGATAAAAAAGATAAAGTACTCCGGGGGCTCTCATTTGATTTGAATAAAGCTTGGTTTCAGTGTCTTTGAAGTTCCTCCATTTCTTCCTTGGTCTTCTAAGCTTGAGGTAGGACTTTCTAAACTCTGCTATGGTTCTTAACTACGTTATTTGTTGATGCGAAAGAAATGTTGGAATTTGGGATGATTTTGAACAACCTAGCGTTTTAGTTTAAAATCAAAAGAGGGCTTTTCAAATGTATGTGGTAAAAATGGTTATAGGAGTAGATGTGAGGTTGTGTTGTGGTAAATTTGTTGATTTTGATACTTGGGGAGAATTTTGGAAGAAAATGGAGTTTTGCCCTAAAATGTTTTAAATATTTATTTTGTATAAATAAATGAAATTGGGTTTGGGAATGTGAAATTGGATGGGTATTTATATATATGGTGAAGTTGGATGTGTATTACCTCTCACCTATGGAAATTTTGATAATTTATCTGACATGGAGATTGTATATCTATTTAGAAATATCTGTTTTGGGCTATCAGTGGAGAATAGTTATGATTGTTATAGAAATTGCATGAGGATTAGCTGAATTAAAACTAATCTCTTATCCATTGTCATTGAATATGGCTATGTCTTTAATACATACATGATGCTTGGGAGAAGAAAGGGGGTGTACTCCATGTTTAGAAGAAGAAAGGGGATGGACTCCATTAAATTAAGTTAGACTGTGTGTCTAGGATGAAAGTCCCAAAAACCGTACGTATACATGGGTGCTGATTCCCGCTGACGAAATTTTTGTAAAATAGAATATATATATATATATATATATATAAGTGTTTATATAATTGTTGTGTTGGTTAGAGACCCATTGAGTTGTACCACCAGTTTGATTATCTGAATGAAATGGAAAGGACTCATGAATTGAGATAAAACGGATTGAGATAATGTGGTTTTGTAAAACAGTTGTAAATGATTTGATCATGGGCATTGTGTATGCATGTTATGCTTGTATCTTTGTTAACATTCATACATTGTGTTAAATTATCTCTACTAGGCTTTAGCTCACCCTACTTGGGAACATCATTTTCAAGTGCTGGGGATATGCCTCCACCAAGGACTTAGCTTGGGAAGACTGTAGAGCTGAAGGCTCAATTTTATTTATTTTGTATTAAATTTTTGTACAAGCCTAAGGCTTTATTTGTATTGAGCTTACGACTCACTTTTGATGTATCCAAACCTTGACTTGAAAAGATGTAAGCTTTTAGGGCATATGATTACTTGTTTAGCTTTTATTACATTATTGTGGTTTGGTAACACATGCTGTAGATTCAGGGTGTCTTATTTATGAATACATATCGCATGTGTCACTCTTTTGTACAATCGAATCTAATGTAATAGAAGGATACTTTACTCTGATTTATACTGTTATTTACTTATCGTTTGGATGTTTTATTGTATTCATTTTGGGGCGTTACAGATTTTCTCTCTGTCACATGCATATATGTACTATTATGCTTGGGACTATTGAGTGTTACTTCGAAGCTTGACTCTTTTAGTAATTTTTTTAAAATTTTTTTTTTTCACTTTTTATGAAAGTAAAAAAAAAATTAAAATGTTTGAATTAATTTTTTTTTAGTTAAATAAATAGTTATGAGAGGAAAAGTGGTTGATTGACATGTATAATTTGATATTTTGACTTTTTAACTTTCCAATTTGGATTTTTTATTGATAAATCCCGTTTAGGGCTGTTCTAACCCAATAAGTCCATCAAAAAAATTTATAATCTACTTAGTCCCATGTTTTTATACTTTTATTCCATAAGGTCATTTTTTCTTGATTTGCATTATTTGTTAGACTCTTATACCCTAATGTTCATTGTTGATAAATATTACACACAAAAAGGATACATACGTTTCCTTTTTGACTATCGTTTTGTTTTGGCAGTTTTCATGATTCACGATGTTAATTATGACCCAGTTTCAATTTTTTTGTAAGTTGTTTCGTTATGTGTTGCTTGGTTGTGCTAGCGTTTTCTTGGTGTTTGAAGAAGACGAAGAGTCAATATTGCATTAGTGTTGTTCGTTTGTGCTCTATTTTTTTTATTTTTTATTTTTTATAATTGTTGCGAAGTTAGACATTGATCAGAGGAGAAAACGAGTGGTCATCTCAAGGTTAGTATAGAAAGGATGCATGTTCATTTGTGTTTGGATTTATATAAAGGATTATATGCTTTGTTTTTTGTTTTCAACTTCATTTTCTAGAATAGATAGAGATGCAAGTTTTTGTTAGTTGAATGAGGTTATGGATTTTGTCTGGTAATATGTTCAGATATGACTCTGTTTTTTGGATATGGTGAATGTTCATATTGCGTGAACAATCTGAATGTACACATTGTGTGAACAATTTGAACGTTCACATATTATTGGTTATATCATTATGGGGAGATGTTTGCATGTTGTTTATTGCCATTACATTTGGTGGTGTGAATTTGGATTTGTCCAATCTATAACGATGTGTAGTTATGACAATAAAGTGTTCGGTTTGGGATTAGCAGTGCAAAATATGGACATAGCTATTTTTTGCAAGATGTGAATGTTCACATATCATTGGTTATTTCATGTTTGTGGTATTGTTTGTTTATAATATGGTTATTCATTTTTATTTTTGTGTTTTTGCAGCAAGTCGATACCTTGATATTGTTGGTGTGCTCATATGGGTGCAATACTATTGTAATAAATGTGGTGCGATCATTGTCTTATTTACGTTTCGTGGAGTGTGTATGTGTGAAAAATGAAGTGAGTTATCTGCTGATTGTGTTTTATTGTTCTATTGGCTACCGAGATTAATAGGTGTAATTTGGACAATGATAATGAGCTTCAAATTATGTTCTTGGTTTCCAAATCAATGGAGATTCAACATGTAGAGGTTGTTGTTAAATCGAAAAGTGAAGTTGGTCAATCTAGTAGCTTTGGATTGCTGTGGGGGAGGGGAAAGAAATGGATGTACTCTGGAGATTTTGCCACCATAAGGAGAAGAAATTGTTGTCAACCCCTTAGGTTGATGGTATTACAAACGTGGGACAATGGCTTGTAGGAGGTGCTTAAGAATTTCATGATGTTTTATGCAAATATGCAATCCACTGTGGGTTCTAATTTAAGTTTGTCAAGAATCAAAGAGTTATGGTTACCGTGGCATGTGTAATGTGCGAGGATAAGGGTTGCTTGTAGGCTACACATTGTAGAGCACAATGTGCAAATGGATTTTTCTGTATTAAGAGGTTGAGTAACGTGCATAGTTGTGGAACGAATGTTTGGATGTCAAAGAATTCGAGAGTCAGTTCTAATTTGTTATTGACTATTATCTTTGAAATTGGTAGGGACAAGCTGTTAACTTGCCCGTGTGAGGTGGTCGGTATTTTGAAGCAGGACTATGGGCTAGATGTAAGTTACCATGTTGTGTAGTTGGGCGTAAAGAAAGTAAGGGAAGTCATTTACACGGATCACTCATTGTCTTTTAACGAGTTATGATGGTATTCAGATGCCATGATGCCTTACAATTTGAGAAGTTATGTTAATATTGACTACGACTCGAGCACTCAAAAGTTTAACCCTTTTTTTTTTTGTATCATTTGATGCATGTATATTGGAGTTCAATTTCTATTGGCCGTTGTTATTCCTTGATGGGACGTTTTTTTAAAGGAAGGTATAAAAGTCAACTACTTGCCGCAAAGTGAAAAATGTGAACTATAGTTAGTGTTTTTTTGGTTTTTGTGTGTGTCTGAATGTGGATGGTCACATTTATGGGGAGTATTGTGTATGTGTTGGCATTTGACAGTGTAAATGTTCATAGTCCCTGTTGGGTTTATGGTTTTCTTTTAACACATTGGTGTTAATAGTTACATTGGAATATTGTGTTTAATGTTCACTATTGTTGTGTTACATTTGTTGTAGGTTATTTCCTGAAACATATGCAATTGTTGATTCAGAGACCATGACCAATTGGTCGTGGTTTTGCACAAGCTTGGAAAGGTTGTTGACAGTAGGCAACAAATTAAGTTCATTTTTGCCTGTAATCTTGGGCTATTAGAACTGATGCTACAAGTGTTCCCATCAGCTCACCACGGTTATTGCTTACAACACTTGAACAACAATTTAAGGGATCAGATGAAGGGGATTGATAATGGATTTAGGGACCACTTGGTTAGTAGTTTGGGTGATTGTGCGTACGAGCCAACTGTGGTGGGTTTTCATGAAAAGCTTGAAAAATTTTAAAATGAGGATAAGCAATGAGCACAAAATTTCTTCTGGGAGTTCGCACCTGAGCATTGGATGAATTCATATTTTAGGTAGGTTTAGACACCTGATGTATCCTTGATGTGAAATTTCATATTCAATTTAGATAAAATTAATTTTAGTTGTTGTGTAATGTTATATTATGTAGGGGTGTTATGGGGAGATGACATCCAATGCAACGGAGTCGTTTAATAATTGGATCAAAGAAACACATAACTTCCTATCATTCAAATGATGGACACTATTCGTACTCAGTTGATGCGGTAAATGTCGACGTAGGACCAAGTAAACAAGTGGAATGAGGCTATTTGCCGACATTTGAAACCATACTTTTTGATTTGTTCAGCGACAACATGTATTGGCAGGTTAGCAAGGCCAATGAGGATGTATTCAAGGTTCATTCAATACCATCTGTCACGGTTGATATTACGAGGCGTACGTGTTCTTATTTTCAATGGCAGATCAACGGCTTCTTATGTGACCATGCTGTTATTGCCATTCAGAAGAGTCGATACAATCTCAACGATTGTGTTGAGCATTACTTTCATAAAGAGACGTATCGTGCAGCCTATTCGACTGCCATATTCTGTATATCGTCAGTGGAAAAGTAACCCTTCGATCCCATGAACTTCACCATATACCCAACAACTGTGAAAAGACCACTCGGGAGGCCAACGAAGAATATGATTCCATCAATGGAGGAGAAACTAAAGTAAATAAGGTGCAAGAGATGTGGTAAGTTGGGAAGCCACAATTAGAAATCATGTAAGGAGCCAATATAGGCTGTACAATGTTCATTTCAACATTGTACATAGGGTTCTTTTATTCATATTTGGAATAAGATTATGTTTGTATGGCAACAAGTTTGAAGTGTGTTTCAATAATGTGCATGTATTTGCCAAACATAATACTAGAATTTTTTTTCTCATTTTCATAGTATTAATTTGCTTATCTTTTTGGTTTGTGGTAACTAAAACAGTGGCATTGTATGTGTTTTTGGTTAGCAAATTGACATGTTGTTGTGAATATCATGATGCATACATATGCATGTTGTGAATATTCACATATGTGTTAACAACTGTCATATTCACAGTTGTCAAATTGTAATATTCAGATTATTAAAATATATGACATGAATATTCACATTTGTGTGAATAAACTGTCATATTCACACCTTGTTAAACAACATAAATCAAGACTTTCACATTGTGTTACATCCATGGGGTGGGGATTTAAACATAAGACAGGGTGTGAACCTTTCATATATCAAATGAACAATGTGGAAATTTACATCATGTCGGATGTCAAAAATGAATATAATCTTAATGTGAATGATCAACACAAAATAGACCTCCAAACGTATATACATATATTGGATCAAAGATAGCAGTACAAGCAATGATATAGAATTGATTTACAAGAAAGCTAGTTTGCTCCAATATGTCAAAGCTATTTATATTAAATTGTCTTAAATGTGAATAATGGTTATGGTTAGTCTGTAGAGGTGGACACCCCTCACCTATAGGTTTTCGTATTGCACTGTCTTTGTGTGATTCAGAAAATGTGTACTAATGAGTCTGTTATTTGACACTGTTCAAAGCGATTGAGCTTGTCAACAATTTCCATATGGTATACTTATGCCCTCATGACGTAACACACTACGGGCACGCAATCCACCCTGAAAATCTAAAGTGCTTACTGTTAACATTTGACATTTAGATGTATATAATGGTTGAGGAAGATGTGTACAAATTGATGTGAAGTTTACGATTCAGAGACCTGCTGAGGACAGACGTCGAATGATATGATTGGTTGTGATGGCTCTTGGCCTGTTAACTTGGTCTATAGTGGTGATGATGGGCCAATGCTACGTACCACTGCCTCGATGTAGTCCTTCTGTCATGGAGGAATGAATGATATTTGATATTAGGCACCAACCAACATATATGTACATATGTGCAAGTTCAAATGTAACACATCATGCACATTGTGACAACTATTATATGTGCCAACCACTTATAACTATTTGTGCTTGGTCAACATATGTGTAACATACCCGGGGGATACCCGTGCGCGTTGAATAGTTTGGACCCTCGAATTTTTTGACCTAGTCTCACGAGTGCAATGTGAAACATAAATGAGAGTCCAAATTTGGTAACTTTTATGAAAAAATCCATTTTAATACAAAATCTTTGCCAAAAATGGACTACATCACTAGATCTTAGAGTCGCCACCTAATATTTTTGAAAAAATTAGGAAACCCATGACTCGTGCCAAGGCTACTGGTCGTTGTAATAAAAAATTCTTGGCTCAGAATCTTAGGTATGAGAGAGGAAGGTCATTAATTGAGCATCCACACTCACCCGATCAAAGATCAACTTCTACTAAACCATGATATGAGTTTTATTTTCTTTATATGTTCATAACTTGGTTATTAAATAAATCCTACAATTTACTATGTGAAGCATACAAGTATAGACTATGTCATTTATTTTGGAACAATTTGATTTCATATAGTTTGAAAGAGTTTTGAAGATATACAACTCAAAGAAACTGAGTTTACAAACATAAAAATCAATATCATTCCAAATTAAGCGACACAACCTCCATCTACTGGTATTCATACAGTTATATCAAGTAAGCAAATAGTCTCATGGTAGAATGCTAAACATAGTAAGAAAAACACACAAGTGAGATGCTAAAGCATAAAAACTTACATGTTTTTTGATGTCTCGCGAATAGCTACAAAACAAATGTAACGCCCCGAAATATTTCAATATGAACTACCCACACTAATGAACATTCACTAATCAATAACAATAATCCCTTCAACATCACATATATAATAAAAGGATTAAATACAAAAGGTTCGCTTGCAATTCAATTTCACAACATAATGAATGCATAAATCTATAACATGTGAAGCATCTAATCTCAAAAACAATTAAAATGCCCTTAAGGGCTTACATCTTCCAAGGCGATAGCCCGGTTACACAAAATGGTCTCTCGGACCCATAAACATTAGCCCTTGGCTTTACAAAAAGATCACAACAAAATAAGACCTATGTACTCCTTACAATCATCCATGCCCTCAACTTGGCGGGATCACCACGTCTTTGCCTGCACCAAAATCCCAAAAGGGTAAGCATAAAGCCCAGTAGAAAATTCTAACATAGTATATACAGTTATGCAATTCTTAATAAAAATGTAAATGTCAATGCCATGCCATGCTCTTTTAAGGAAACATCATTTCATGCTCTTTGAAGATTTCAATTTTTCAAATAAAATCTTGCAAACTCAACACATTTCAAACTTCAAATTTTAATCAACAGAGGGGCGGTAAATACGACACTGGTAATCCCTAGGCTGGTGTCTCCAAGTAGACTCCGCGAGTACTACCAAACTGTCATTTTTACCAGGATTAACCGGAAGGCTCAACACCTATCCGTTCGGCTTTTTAGTCTTTCACCAAGGACACTCAGGCCAATTTAACAAAATTCATCTACACCCCCTAACTGGACTTTCCACCATATTTACCCCTTTTCACATTTCCATAATTCATATCACAACTTTATTTTCTTTCATGAGATAGATATCTTCAATCAAAATTTACAATACAAAAATAATAATTGAATGCATATGTAATGCAATGATTTTCCATAACTCAAAACATTTCTCCATTCAAGTACATGACAACAATATTGAATAAATACATTTTCTTGTTTTCTTTCTTCAATGTTATTTCACAAAATAATATATATATATACCTTCAACTCATAGCAATTCCCGCAATCCATGGTACATACCAATTTCCCATTCCTCAATCATGCATACTCATGTCTTATATAATAACTTCATAAATAATTTCTCATTTTCCAAGTCTCCACAATAACATCAACAATCATATTTTTCCATTACCTCTTTTCATTACTCTTTCCCAAGATAACCACATGTTATCTACACTTAGCCACAATTTCACCTTTCACAATTCTTAGCAATATGGTCTCATCAATACAATATGTAATGTTTTTCAAACATTAAGTTTCACAATCCATAATGCACAACAATTATCATCTTCCACTTAAATATTTCCATACATTCAACAATAGTTAAAAAAAATAAGTCCTTCATTCTGTTATATCCTGAAAATTATCATTTCTTTATATCACATTGTGAAATCCACACTCATTTACTTGTTTAACGCAAGAAAAGAGAATTTTATAGTTTTCCTCATGTTTTCAAAAAAACCCCAATTTCTAGATTTTTATAAAAACCCTAACATTGTTCATCTCTTTTATAAAATCTCACCACACACTTCAATCTCGACTCAAGTTGTTTAAAATTTCAAGAAAATCTCTAAATAAACACAAGGTAGAGTTTGTTTTACAAAAACCATCAGTCCTTTGAGCCACCAAACCCATTTTCGAAATTTCTCAAGGAGAGTTACAAGATCAACTAAAAAACTTCATGAATATATATATATATACAACTCAAAGGAAAACCTTCTAGGATTTATAGGAGAGTTAGGATACAACCCACATTTAAAACATCTCTACATTTTCAAAACACAAGATTAAAATCAACAAGGAACTACATGAAAACTCATAACACCAACATAAAGGTAGCAAAACTTGTATATATAACTCAAGAATGTCCCTACCTCAAACTTGGAAAAGAAGATGAGCAAAAGGTTGAAATTCCAAAGTTGTCGAAACCAACTTCTACTTGGATCAAAATGAAGCTCTTAACGAGATCTACAATCTTTCTCAAAGGAGCAAGACAAGAAGATGCTTCCAAGAGAGTAGATCTAAAGATTTGAGTGAAAAGTGCTTTTTGAGAAAAAGAGAGAGGGTCTCACGGTTTTAGAGGAAGAAAAGAGGAGAAGAAATAAAAAAAAAAAAGGGTGAGTGGGTGCCTATTTATAGTACTAGGTTAAAGTAAAATAAAGCCCCAAAGTCAACCCAAAAGACTAAGTCAAAACCGCCAAAAAGTAGAACCAAAATCCATATAGAAATTTGGAAAAAAATCTGCAGGGGTCGACCCTTTCAACACAGGGGTCGACCTTATGAAGAAACTTATGTTTGACAGCATGCAAGAGGGTAGACCCTTTCCAGACTGGTGTCTACCCCAATTTCCAGCAAGCAAACTTCAGAAACAAAGGGTAGACACTTCCCAAACTGGTGTCTACCCCAATTTCTAGCAAGCAAACTTCAGAAACAAAGGGTAGACCTTTCCCAAATTGGTGTCGACCCTTGTGACCAACAACAAAAAGATGGTGTCGACACCTCCAAAACCGGCGTCGACCCTAGAACAAGATTTTTAAGTTTCCAAACAACTTTTCAACGTAAACAAGCGTGAACGGACAATCCTAACAAGTTTAAATCAATTTTCATTCATCCAAAACCAAGATACCACAACTCTAAAAATTCCCAAAACGTAATAAATGAATCAAATATACTTCCCAAAAGTTTTAAAAAGGGTGTAAGTGCTACAACAAAGTTAGTGAAATATGCATGATCTTACACACAAAATCTTAATGCAATTCACTCATGAGATGCAACTAAAGATTCGACTTCTAATATATGGCATGTGAATCATCTCAAGAACATGAGGTAGCGCCTAAAATCACATATGAATTGATTAAATCTACAAATACAAACTTGGCCAAATCAAGATGCATGAAACATGGATGCAAAGCATAGATAGTATGAAAAACCAAAATATGATGCTTATGCACAAATAAGGAAAGCAAGTAAAAGAAATAGAAAGAAAGAAGTAGGGCAGGGAATTATTACAATACTTGAAAGAATAATTACAAACCAAATAAGAGAGGGAGGAGAAAAATATTACAACAAAATAAAAACCACACAAAACACTCAAACAAAAACAAAATAAAAGTTTCATGTGGCTTGAGGATTGCCAGAAACTAGGATGCTCAATGCCGGAAGACTACTTCGTTTCGTCTAAAAGATGCTAACTGGTCTGCCGTATAGGCCGGTCGGCTAACTAGGCTTAGCAAAACCTATCTTGTTGTAACATTGAGAAAATAAACAAAAAAAGAACATGTAGATGGTTCAACTAACCACTTTTGGTTAGATTACAACAAAACTAATGTGAAACTAAAATAAGAAAAATGAATACAAAATAGAAAGTGCAAGATTACAACAAAACTAATATGAAACTAAAACAAGAAAATCAAATATAATAGAAAGTGCAAGATTACAACAAATGAAACTAAAACAAGAAAAACAAATATAAGATAGAAAATGCAAGAAAATGAAAGAATTGAAAATTCATCTTTTAAAGAAAGAATGAACTTCTTGATTTCCAAACCTCCTCTTAATCACCCTCAAGGTTGTGAATTGTGTTGTTAATCCTCAATTCAAGAGCTTGGAATTTGAGCTTCAAAGGTAGCTTTGGACAAGTGTAGGAAATGATCACTTGCAACTTCACAAGGACTATTCTCTCTTTGATCAAAGCTCTAGAATTTGACTACAGTAACATGACTTGGATGACTTTGTAATAGAAGATGAGATATAGTGTATAGCTTGAGAAATAAAAGGTTACAATTAACACTTAATTTTGGCTAACTCTTGAATTCAAAGCTTAAACTCTCTTTTCCTCTATCTCTAACCTTCTCTCCTCAATCTATCCTCCCTATCCTCTCAAAAATCTAATGTATTCGTATAGGCCATGTAAGTGGAGAAATGGTGGAAGACAAAATGGAAGATTAATGGAGCATTAGGGAAGATAATGGAGCAAATGGAGCACTAATGGAGCTAATGGAAGACAAAAGTGGAGCATTAGCTTTAATGGATCAAGCACTAGGTAATAGAGGGTGAGTATATATGGATTCAATGCATGAATGGGTCAAAAAATGGGTTTGGGAAGTGCCCACCTGAACCAACACAAAAACTGGGCCAATTTGTCTCTGGCCGGTCAACCAGCCAGATGACCAGCCAGAGGAGAAAAAGCTTGATTTTGCTCGCTCAGCCCAGCTTCACTCCGATTTGGTCCAATTTCGCTCTGGGTGTCCAATGGGGCTCAAATACTTGACCAAATAGGCTTAAAGTTGTGAAGAAAGCTCAAATTTTATCTCTCTTAATGAGGATTTTGCGAGAAACACATTCTAAATTCATCATCAGGTAATCAAAAGAATGCGCCCAAGTCTTAGGGCTGGTCAAAATGGGATTTCTACAATATAGGTCATGGATGCCAGGTCTTGGTCATAGTGAGTTATAATGCCTCCACAGATTGTCTTTGACGTCATAAACAACGATCGTCCAGTGAAAATGGTGGTGCATTGGGAAGATGAGTTGTCTCTCACCTTGGTAGTCATTCATATGTACATCAATTAGTTTATTTCTCTTACAGGGGGATACTTTTTTATTACTTTCTGCACACATTGGACATACAATTATTAAGCATGTATTATGTCACTATTTAACGTGAATGATGTGAAAATTCACATCTATTCAACATGTAAGTCATACTATTGTTGATGTGAACATTACATCTATTCAGCATGTAAGTCATACTATTGTTGATGTGAACATTCACATATATTCAGCATGTAAGTCATACTAACGTTGATGTGAACATTTACATCAACATCAAACATAAACAAAATAGTAGTATAGTTGTTACCAAATACAGGCTTGTAAAGATGAATAACAAATCCTCCAAAGTTGGGTTGACTAGTTCTTGTAGTTTGAGTAGTGTTTCGCTATATGCATCTATGACCTGCACAAACATAGAGTAAGTAGTACATTATTTGCAATGGATTAACAATGTATGTGTGTGTGTGTGTGTGTGTTTTGTATGAACTAACAAGTGCATAAATTTGATAATGCTATACATTGTTGTGTATTGATTCTTCCTTGATGAGGTATATGATGTCATTAAAATACACATGTCTATACTTGGAGTTCCCTCGCCACACAAGTAACATGTGCTTTGTAATTACATAAAATGTGAATGTTAACATTGCACAATTATAAAATGATCTAAATTAATAAGTACAGTAATGAAGTTTCATATCCTCATAAAGTATGAATGTTTAGATGCCAGCATTAGATTTTTCTATGTAGATCGGTATTTGTATAATCATTTACTCATCACCACCATTCTTGTGCAAATTTTGGATCTTTTACTTATTGAGTTTGGTCATGTTAGCCTAAACCTTCAATTTGTTAGTCAATGTTAACTTCTTGGATTTTGTTGGGAGCTTTGCTGGTAGATGTTTGTCCACATCTTGTACAATATGGACTGTATAGGATTGGTCTTTAGCTCCCTCTTTCTCTTTCTTTTCGCCAGGCAGATCGAGGTATTGGAAGTTAGCCAAGTGATGCTCTTTCCGTTCCTTCTGCTTGATACACTTCAGCCTAGACGGTGGGTTAAAAATGTCTTTCATTGGTATAAGGGGATGTTTTTTAAGGTTGTTTTGAAGCTTTTGTGCTTCGACTTGTGTTACAATGTAGATGGACTGATCATCGTAAAGGTCTTGAAGAATCGTTTTCTTGCATTCTAGGTCTATTACCAGTTTTGTCAACCGCTGAATTTTTGTATGTTTCTGTTCCATGTAGTTCTTGATCTCCGTGTCCACATTGGATGGGCCCGATTGGTCAAATAATTTAGCTTCAAGTGCATCGATCACCCTTTTCCTTAATTTCCATGATTCTTCCAAGTACTTGTATTTTACTTTCCATTGTATGAAGCCTCAAGCTTTTTGGTTTTCTTTCACAAGCATATCCATGACGTCCGCTTCGCTTATTTGTGCTACAATGATACCTTTATCAACAGTGGAGCAGTTAAAGCTGATGTTGATGTCATCGTTAACGTCATTTAGGTCGGCTACATCCTCAGAAAATTCATCACTGTTGCCACCTTCTTCATTGTCTTTTCTTTCATCTTATTTGGGTGGTGCGGTGGGAGAATCCTTATGTTTGGGCTTTACTCTCAATTTGCTACGGTGATACGTCTTTGCTTCTATTGGGGATGCCATCAATTTGCTGTCATTTACCTTGAGATACGAAAATTATGTTAGTTACATAGATTTTGATGTCATTATGTGAATGTTCACAATAATTTTTGGTGTTGTCTTACCTCATTGAAACTGAAACCAAACTTCAACAAAGAGATGGACTTCATGCTATTGTGTAAAGCGGTAAGGTCCCACTTTACACACTGAGGAATGACATTGGGTTTATGAGGTTGTAAGATGGATGTGTGCTTACATAACCAGTACTGAATCAAATAACCAACATCAATTTTAATTTTCACATAATTAACTTCTGATGTAAATATTCACATCTGCATTCACTGATGTGAATTCACATCAGTGCACATAGATGTGGATGTCACATCTGTTTTGCTGTCAACATGAGGGGACATAATGTGAATGTTAATATTACACATAAAATAAGATTTATGCTATTTACCATTAACAACATAACGCATCCGGTGGCTCGTCCTAGTTTTCTCCAATTTTGGCTCACTGACCCTCTGAGGGTTGCTCAGATGCTTTCTTCCCAATCATACTCAATCATGTTGTTTAATGGGTCCATGTGTGAATAGAATCCCCATCCAATTATTTCTCCAGACATGGAGAAGAGCAATTTCACGCATGCATACAAGCAAACTAATCTTGCAACATCTTTATTGTCTTTATTCTTTGTCCCTTTCAATACTTCATTGAGAATTCCGTGTATCTTTGCTACATTTAACCAATTGACATCCTTGCACACTTAGTATATGATGTCGGTTTGTGACTTGGTACCATAAAAGAGGTCCATTGACTTGGTGTCGCAATCCATCCCAAAAATGAGTGATACATAATTTCTAAAAATTTGGATGTTCCTCTTCTTTGATGTAAAACTTCCCAGCGGATGGCCCGAACGTCTGCACTAAGCGTACAATGTCATCATCGTATTTCATGCAATGGTTGAGGTCAACTTTAGTGTTGATCAAACAATCAAATAAGGGAAAAAATGGTTTTTTCCTTTGGCATTTCAATTGACCATTTTTGAATTTTGTACCCTTCAATAGTTTCACTAATCCAATGATATTAGATTGGTAGTTAACCTTTTTCATGTTCACTGTTTGGGGGCTTGTTGTTTGTTCGTGTTCGTCGTTTACGTGGAATTCTTCTCTCTTTCTTTTGTTATGACTTTTATGGGCAACATCTATTTGTTCAATTGCAAACAAATTTACTATCAATGGTCACAAATGATAAATGATAATAAGTGCAAACTATATGTCATGTGAATAATGGAATGATGATGGTGAATTTGGATGTGAATAGTCGATGTACATATTCACATGAACATGTTATAGCACATTTCAAACCAACATTGACATAAGAAGGGGAGATAGAAAGCTTATTACAAAATAGTAGCACATGATAACAAAAAATAAATAAATAAATAACAACAATAATAATAGATGATGTAAATGTTTACAATGGTTAGGGTCATGTGGTGTAAATGTTGCCATCTGTTTTCAGTCATTAACAATATTAACAATATGATGTAAATATTGACATCATCTCTGTTGGAATTCACATTGAACCAAAAGAGGGTTGACAAACATCCAAAATTGGGAGCTGTAATTATTTTATCACCATTAACAAGCAACAACACCAACAAGTCCAACATTGACATAAGAGGGAGATATGGAGCTTACTACAAAATAATAGCATATGACAACAAAAAACCAACAACAAAAATAGATGATGTAAATGTTTACATGGTTAGGGTCATGTGGTGTAAATGTTACTATCGGTTTTTAGTCATTAATAATATTAACAATCTAATGTAAATATTTATATCATGCCTGTAGGTATTCACATTGAACCAAAAGAGAGTTGACAAACATAAAAAATTGGGGGCTGTAATTATTTTATCACCATCAATAAGCAACAACACCAACAAGCCCAACATTGACATAAGATAAAAGATATGCAACTTACTACAAACAATAGCACGTGACAATAAAAAACCATTAACAAACAACACATGATGTAAAATTTAAAAATGGCTAGGTGTATGATGTGGAAGTTGACATTAGTGGTCACTCAATAACAAGGGAAACAATCTACATCATACCTATATGTATTCACATTGAACCAAAAGCGGATTGACAAACATAAAAAATTGGGGGCTATAATTATTTTATCACCATCAACAAGTAACAACACCAATAAGTCCAACATTGACATAAGGGGGGAGATAGAGAGTGTATTACAAAACAATAACACATGACAAGATAAAACCAACAACAATAACAAATAGTGTAAACGATTACATTATTTAGGTACATGATGTGAATGTTGACATAGGTGGCCACTCAATAACAAGAGAAACAATCAGATGTTATTTACATGATTCCTGTAGAAATTCATATTGAACCAAAAGAGGGTTGACAAACATCAAATATTGAGAATTGTAATTATTTTTTCACCATCAACAAGCAACAACATCAACAGGTCCAACCTTGACATAAGAGGAGGAGATAGGGAGTGTATTACAAAACAATAACACATGACGAGATAAAACTAACAACATTAACAGATGGTGTAAACGTTTACATTAGTTAGGTACATGATGTCAATGTTGACATCTGTTTTCACTCAATAACAACAGATGACGGCATAACGTAAATATTTACATCATCTTGTAAATATTTACATTAACAAGAAGATGAGGAAAAATAACATCAGATATTGGGGGTTCTAATTATTATATGGTCATCGACAATTAATAACACCAACATTCACAAAGGGAAAAAAAATAAAGAGTTCATTACAAAATCACAACCACAAACAACATTAATAAATTAATCCCTTCCATAAAAGTTTGCATAGAATGTTGTTGTATAGGTTTACCAAATTTAAAAATAGTCACATATTCAAACACAAAATATATATAAATTAATAAATATTTTTAAAAAGTGAACCCTATTAATAAATTTTGTAATGTTTTGTCAATTTATATATATTGTATTTGATTTTGTGATCAATTTTTGCATTCGTTATAAAATTAAATTGAGTTTTTGTTAGCCATTGAATTTGTCACCTTAAAATTTTTTTTGTGATAAAAGTTACAATTTTGTGTAGGCCCAGCCCTGACGCAATGCATCCAAGGTGCTCACCTTGGGCCTCCGAATTTTGTCTAAAAATTAGGACTCCTAAATAGTTTTATGTTTTATATTATATTTAGTTCAATGAAATAAAATGTGTGAAATACTCATTCTATCATAATATTCATTCTCACATTTAGTATTCAAAAAATGATAAAAAAAAGAAAGAAAGTATATTATATGGAATTAACATTCACCATTGTGATGAAATAATCAATCCATATAGAGGTTTTAAAATAACTATTCCATTTCATTATAGTTTTATCGAAAACTTAAATATATATATATATATATATATTTGAAGTTGTGAAGTATTTAAATGTTATGAATGGTTGTTTGTCAAATGTACAGATTGATAATATTTTTACATTCAATCAGTTATATCAGAAAAAAAAATGATTAAATAAATAGTATTACTCATTGAAGATGGCCAAAATCTACCTCAATAATTATGATCTACGTCTCTTAACAATTATGATTTTTGTTAACAATAGAAATCATATGAAATTACTCAAAAAAATATAATATTTTATTTATTGTGATTTTTTATTATAATTTTCACTCATTAATACAATATTTTAAGTAATAAACTAGTACTTTTAATATTTATATATACAAGTAAATTTTATGTTAGTACAGAAGGAAAAAAATTTACATATATATAAAGGCTCTATTTTTTTAAGCTCGTCTTGCGCCTCCTACAAGTCAGGACCGACCTAGATTTTGTGTGGGGTGTATTATGTCACTTTTGTTAAAAGTTGGGAATGATAAACTTATGGTATGCACCCTAAAGTTAAGAATGAAAAAGTTTATAGTAAAAGTTACATTTTTTTTTTTGGTGAGAAACAAATTTTATTTTTGATGGTGAGGAAAGATGCTTTATTTTATAGTAAAAATTACGAATTTTTATAGTGCTATTATGATGTGTATACAGGTGCCACTGGTGTTTATAATAATCGTTCCCTTTCAATTTATGGAGATTTCAGTTTCACTTTTCAGTTCCAAAAAAAAAAAGAAAAGTTTCAATGACTTTTTAATCTACAACATGTATAAGATGAAAATAATATTGTATTTATCATCTTTTTATATTATATCAGATTTATTATTTGAGAAAACACATTTTTAATTGTAACATAGGAGACTTCCATCAATAATTGTAAATGTGTGATCTCAAATGATAAATTAAATATTGTTATAAAAGAAAACTGTTCAAAAATAATAAACTAACTAAATAGTGTAAAAGGTTTAGCATTATTCAAAATGCAATATGAAAAAGGAAAAAATAATTGTGAAAAGAAGAAGAAGAAACCCCAAAGATTGGATGACTTGGTAAGTGTAGTTGGTTTTCGTGCTCTTCATAGGGGTTTAGTTTCCTTGGGTATGATAACCCTACAGTTCGGACTCCCGTGGTTCTGAATCTGATTTCACGAGTGCAATGTGAAACAAAAATATACGAGAGTCCAAGTCCGACAAATCTTAGAAAATTCATTTACCATCAGAGATGCCAAAAATGGAATGCATTGCTAGATTTCAGAGCCACTACCTAAATATTTATGAGAAATTTAGGAAACCCGTGACTCGTGCCAAAGGCCACTTGTCCTATATAACCAAAGTTGTCTCGGTTCAAAAACTTAGGTATGGAAGGGAAATGTCATGAATGAGCACCCCACTCACCTGATCAAAGATCGGCCTTTACCAGTCATGATGTGATTTTTATCAACATTATATGCTCATGTTCTGATTATTATGCTAGCTTATTATGTGAGGCATACAAGTATAGACTATGTCACCCACTTTGAAATGCTTTGATTTTTGTTTGTTTTTGAAAATAGTTTTGAATATGTACTACTTGAATGAGAAGCAAGCTCATATGTATATTTAATCAAATTCATTCCAACATAAGTGAAATAGCCTTCATTCCCAGGCATTCAAAGAGATATTTCAAATAAGCAGACATGGTAGTATGCTTGCTTCTCATTCAAGTAGTACATGTTCAAAACACAACCTCGTGGTAGTATGCTTGACATGACAACACAAACACACATATAATATGCTAAAGCAAAAATGCTCACTTAGTACTCAACTCAGGCAAGTCAAAGAAAAGAAAATAATTAGAAAGATGCATGCTCCTAACAATGCACATGACTAATGCAACACATACAAGAATGCAACTATTAGGTTTAACTTATTAACATGTCATATGGATTAACTCAAAACATGCAGTAACACATGTATAGGAAATGACAATGATATTCAAGAAGGATGAACCGAACCTCAATGCATGCAAACATGAATACGAATCATGGCAATGATATGAAACGAAAACATGACACTATATGCAACCACGGTAAGGATATAAAGGAAGAAATGGGGGTTAGAAAACATACAAATATTTACAATTTTGCCCTCGCACAAAAGGGTCCAAATGAATGTCCTAATTAACTTATTACAAACACTAATGAATTAATTAATTATTTAACTATTACAAACACAAATAAGCTAATTAATTATTACAAGTTCTAACGGAAGGTAAGCAACTATTTAATTACACATACGAATACTAAAACTACTAATCTAGTGGACTTGAATGGGAGGCGAGGAATCGCACATTCGCAACCGAAAATATTTTTCGAAAACCTCTCTGTTTCCTGCCAGAACCAGCTCTATTTGCAGTCAGAAATTTGTTATGTTTGGCCTCAAGATATGCTCTGTTCTGTTGCAAAAATATCACTGCCTGTACAAAATGGGTGGCCGGCCGTACAGAATGAGGGCCAGCCGGCCACTGTTTCTGGGGAATATCCTGCTGCAACAGAGCTGAAATAGAACAAGACAGAGTGTTCCCAAGAGATGTTTATCCTCCCTGCACTTCCCTATCGTGAAGATGATCAAGGGAAGAGTAGATTCGATTCTTAAATTATCAATCATCGCAAATTTGTTGCATGATGATCTTAGAAATGATGAGACAAGAGTTTAATCAGTGCAATGAAAGACAAACAATTCATTATCCCTATCATGGAGTTACCTCAAGGGAAGGGGTAAACTCGCCTCATGAATTATCGAACATCACTAAAAAGTATATGATAATTCTAGAAGCAACAGGTTCAGTATAACGTCCGACTGAACCTAACCAAATTTGATTACCTTTTTACTCCAATTTTTATTCGCATTTTTGCTTTACCTTTCCATTTTCTTATCTTTTCTCTCTTTTTGTCCAAGGTGATGATTACGTCCACTAAGTTCAAAGTAAAAAAGATTAACAAGCATGACTTGACTCAAGAAATGAATTCTTTGAGTCCTTTTCTACAGGGGAAATTATAAAGGAAGAGTCAAACCCATTTACAAGCGATAATGAAATTGGAGTCAAACCCTAAACAAGCGATAATGATTCCAAATCCAAACCTAATAATAAGCTATAATGAATCTTTCCTTTATGATTTCCAAGGGTCTAATTAGAAAATTAGTCCCTTAGAAGTAAATGCACCGGCGATAAAGGGAGGAATCAAACAAGAAATCATACTTAGCATAACAGAGATGTAATGCCCTGGTAATGAATTTCCGAACAGATTAAACCATTTAGCACACTATAAGAAAATTGGTCTATAACAACGTTTTTGTTATGGCATTTTTTAAAAAAACGTTGTCTCAAAGATTTTTAAAATACTTTGCAAACAACTCATTTTAAAAAACACCTGTCCTACTTACTAACATATTTCCCCTTTTTTAAGGCCCACGATTTTTTTATTTTGTTCATTTCTCTCGGTCCCGAGATAGATCTAGGTTCTACCTCTCCATCACTCTTCTCTTTCTTATGGTGAAACCAGATCGAGCATCGTAGGCTCCGATTTATGATCTCTTTATCCGGCTCTCTCCATCTTGGATCAAAGCTCTCGATCAGTCCAATTTGAAGATTAGTTTTGTAAATCTCATTCTTTGATTTTTTTTGATTTTGTTTATATACGAACACAGATCTGTATCTACAATCTCTGATCTGTGTGATATATATATACTAATTTATGTTAAAGAGAACACAGATCGATCGATCAATCGATTGATTTTTAGTCTATTGATCGATGTCGAACACACACTCTCTCTCTCTCTGTGGATTTGATTGATTGATTGCTTTTGCTCAGATCTGTAAGTTTTCGTTCAAATCTGTAATTATATAGGATTTTTTTTAATGTTTTTGATTAGTAGTTAATGTTAATGTTTTTGAATTAGTTTTTTGTTATTTTTAATCTGAATGTGGTGGCAGTGTTTTATTTATTTTCATAAACTTTTGTCGTTTCTTTTGAGCACTTATCCTCATTGATAAAAGCTCTTAATCATCTAGAGACTTTAGGGATATCTTTCATTTTCTTATATATATATATATATATATATATTCATTTTTCTTTTAACATAGCATGACTGTTACTTTATTAATCAATTAAATTTTTTATTGATTAGCAATTGCAATCATTATTTAATTGTTTATTTGTCAATATAATTTTTTATATTGGATCCCATGCTCTTCCTATTAAGTGTCATTACTTTTTATGGATTAAAAGATTGAAATCAAGAAATGGTTTGTTGTTTAATCTCCTTTTAGAAATAAATATTATGTTGATTTAGCAATCAGGCTCTAAAGGGAGGCACTGCACATGCCAAGCATTTTCTGGGAATAATATTAGTAAGCAGCAGTGCTTTTTTATTTGAATGGTCTATACACAAAACAAATGATTGCTTATGCCAAGGGTGTTCTCATTTTGAATTTTTGATGGACCTTTATAGTTTTCTACCATTTTGATGAATTCTTGGAGATTATCTTCCTCTATTGATTAATGCTTCTTTTTTTCCTTCCCTATCCATGATTGATGCGTTTCTAATCCAAAAATTTATTTTGCTTTTACTGCAGGAACATATTGTTCAAACTGCGCATGGTCCTGTGTCTGTTATTGTGTATGGATACCAAGACAAACCAGCACTGCTTACCTATCCTAATTTAGCTTTAAATCGTAATTCTTAGATTTGTGCCTTCCTATTTCTTATGTTTAAACTTGATTCTTACATTTTAGCAGTTTCTATGTTTTGTTGTGGTTGTTTCCTTGTTTTGGTTTTTGGCATATATCTTCAATATAATAGTGCTTGCGACTTTTTGAGCAGATATCTTCGATATCATTTGGTTGAGTCAACATTTTTATATTATAATCAGTCCTTGTTATGAGGAAAGAAAAGGCTTACTTTGGAAAGTTTGATTTTTAGGAATTTTATCAACATTAGAATATTAATTAAGATTTATTTATTGTATTGTTTTAATTTTGGTAACTCTTATTAGGGTTTTCTTTGCATGCCTATAAATTGGCTATTATGTAATAGGATTCAAACTATGGTATTGAATTTTAGATATTGAAAAAAAATGATTTAGTGTTTCTCTTATTTTTTTTGATGTGCCCTTTCTTTTCTTTTACATCTATTTTCTTCACTAGTCATCCAACATCACCTTAGGGTCATGGTGAATGCTAGAAATGTCATTAGTCTTATAGAAGATCTTGTAAACACTTTCTCTTTTGGAAAATAGTAGTTTATCTCCATTCTACTACTAGATTTGCTCCTAACCAGTGATGTGGTATGGAACTAAGACTTTTCTTCTTTTGTTCCCCTAGGAATATGTTATGGTCACTACTAGGATGATAATGCTAATTCACTGTTTGGTGATCTCTTCTACTTCATCCTTTCCATATTGTTGTTGCCACTACTACCATCGTTTCAATCGTTATGGTTAAACAAGTTAATCTTATTTCTAGCTCTGAAACTGTTAATGTTTCCAATTTCATGCTCAAAGCCTGACCTCATCCTTTCCTCTTGTTCTTCCCATGAAGTCATTGTTGTATCTTAAAGATGAAAGTATGTCTTCTTTTCATTCTACCCATTTGGGTACATGTTTGGTGGAGCTTTACTATTTGTTTTTATTATTATTATTATTATTATTATTATTATTATTATTATTATTATTATTATTATTATTATTATTTATTTATTTATTTATTTTTATTTTTTTGTGTCTTTGGCTATTGCCGTATTTATACTTTTTTTCTTTATCCATTCTTTTGGCAATACTGCATGCTGGGGAAATTCTGTCCATTTTTTTTTATCTTCTAATTCTTTGATCCAACACTTGTACCCTATCATCATATGTGGATTTTTTTGGTTGTAATGTTCCAGGTAAATATTGGCTGTCCATCTGCTATTACTACGCTGTCTTATATGTAGTTTCTTTATGGCTGAAATCAAAAATCAAATGTGTGTTTTAATCTTCTTCAGGTGTTGACAATCATAGCCTTCCACGGCAAGAAAATTAATGTCGATACTTTTAAAGCTGTACTTAGTGTAGACGCGCCCTCGGGCCGCATGCTACAGTTGGGACTTAATTGGTGTCACGGTCCTGTATCTAATCTCGCAGAGTGCAATGCAAGACCGATGAATCATCAAAGAGTCCAAATACTCGCAAGAGAGTGCGTTCTCTATCTGAGGGCAAAACAAACAGACTCCGCTCCTGTTAACTACTACACAATATATAAGGAAGATATAGTTTTTACCAACAATGCGACTTCCTCATCATTACTAGAGCCAAGCCCAGATACCCCCAGAAACGTCGCGCGTGTCATTCTAAGTACAAAATCCCCGTTATATACCACCTATACGATCGGGGCGACACATGTTCTCTCAGAACATACGATCACATACTCGACTCCGTTGCTCAAGGCCACGTGTCCGTCAATCACCAAAAGTTGCCTCGGCTCGACGCGAAACTTGGTTATGATTGGAGAAGCGTCAGCTCATAGAGCACCCTCCTCTCCGCCCATTCGAAGATCGGCCTCTACTAACCGATACGTTTCGATATACTTTAAAACGTATCACACTGATGTATTTTATCCGGTGTTCATTATCATGCACTCTTAACAATAACTTATTTAATGCGCAAGCAGAACAAGTATAAGAACAAATCGCCCTAAGATTGGACAAAAACATTTCATGCTCTTGCTTTTGAAAATGTCGCTTTACTCGCAAGTAGGCTAAAAATGATAGATTTCAGCCACTCCTCAGGTGCGGCTTTAGAAAAGAAATGATTTCCACTATCTAGTGGGCTTAAAACTCACAGTTTTAATGCGTTATCCCAATTTAGTTTATCAACCTCCATCCATAGGCATTCAAGCAGTTATATCACATAAGCAGCTAGCCTCATGATAGTCATGCTATTATGGCAACACTCACACGCATGCGGTATGCTAAAGCATAAATGCTTACCGAGTACTCCAAGCCAGAACAGAAGCTAGTTAGTAATCATGTGCATGATCCTAGTTCATGTTGAGACGGCTAATGCAACACATGCAAGATGCAACTACAATAGGCTTGGCTATCCTAAAGATGGCATGTGAAAATGCTGCAACTAACAGGTATTCAACTTGGAATTGAAATACAAGTGCAGTTAGTATGATGTACCGAGCCCGGTGCATGTAAGACGAATGAATGAATGCAAACATGCTATCATACTATATGCTAATTGAAGCATGCTTTAGACTAACCATCGAAAGCTAGTAAATAAAAGGGAAGAAAGACGTGGGGTTGGGAGACATACACACACTCACGCACACTTATTACACAATTGCCCTCACTCGGAGGGTCCGAATAAATATTACTAAATTAATTATTACAGAATTTCTAATTAATTAACAAATTAAATGCAGAAAGAAGGTGGCCATAGCTCTGCCTCGGGATGCGTGAATGATGCATGCTTGACTCGTCTCGCCCGGAAACTCGCTGCCATAGCAATGTTGCCTCTGTTTACACTGCCTTGCCCCTCTAAAAATTCTGAAAGTCCCTAGAACTGCTCCTTGAGCGTTGTGGAATGTTACCGGCCAAAAGAATATACTACCGGCCATGAGAATACTCTCATCGGCTAAATATTGTTCTCTCAGCCAAACATTCTTTGCCGGTCGGCACTAAACACTGCCGGCCGGCCAAATCTTCTTGCTGAATCTGTTTTTGACAGCAGCAGAGGGTAGGCAAGACATGGCAATGCGTTTCAAGCCATGTATGCACCAAAGTTGACAGCAGCAGAGGGCAAGCAATGTATGGCATGGAATTTTCAAGCAAATGTATGCATGGACACACTCCCTATCATGTTATGGACTCAAGGGAGCGTGGCCCTCGACCCTCGGGGCATCAATTGTGCATTTCGATGCATGATGGCCCAAAAGGCCAAGTATGCAATTTCAATGTAAAATGAAATGCACACAAAACATACAAAGGGGCCCCAACCTCCATCATGTTTGATCAAGAGGGATGGGATGCAAACATGCAAGCAAGACTAATGCAACATGAGCATGTCATATTATGCAAACCGTGAACTATTCAACAAGCATGCAACAATGTCATGTGACCAAGGATGCCTCAAAACAGTCCCTAAGCATGCCATAACAATGCCAAAACCATACTTAAACACAAACAATACATGCTAGAATGAAAGGGTAAAATATCAAGCAAAGTAGGCCAATAAGCATGATCTACACTACAAGTGCAAGAAGCAAATGAGGGATGCTCTAACCAACCCAAAACAGAGCTAAAGCATGGCAAAACATAGACAAAATCTTCTTAGAGCTAAGCCAAAATATACTAGAATGATGGTCTAAACACATGATACACATTAAGGCCAGAGAGAGGATTGCACTACAAGTACATGGAGCATGCAAGAGGTGTCCGAACCAATGGAAAACAGGGTTATGACATGCCAAAATACTACCAAAAACATGCTGAAGAGGAGCCAAATCATGCTTGAGAAACATGTCACTTTGGTGAGCCTCAAGTAGGATTACACTACAAGTATTAGAAGCATGCAAGGGGTGACCAAACCAAGCAAAAACAGAGTCAAGGCAGGTCTAAAAAGTCACAAAAACATGCTCAAACAAGGGCTCAAGAAGATGGAAACACATGCTCATTTGGTGAGCCATTAACACAAACTGACAAAAGCAAGGGAGGGGGTACAACCCCCACCCATTTGGGACCTCAAAACCCCATCCCCACCACTAAAATTCCTCTAGAATTCAGTGGTTAAAAGGCCAAGAAAAGACCAGCTCGGAGGTCAACAAAAGTGGCCCAAAACAAGGCAAAACAAAGCTCAAAAGGGGGTAGATCACCCCCAACACCAAAATGACCTCAAACAAACATGTTAGGGACTTAAAAACAAGACTTTTTTTAGTTGAGAGGTAAGTCTAAAACAGCATGCAAATATGGCAAAACAAGCTATGAAAACAAGGCTTAAAAGAGGTAAAAAGCTCACCCTTGAAGCACAGCAGCAAATCAGCAACTTTTGGACCAAAAAAAGGCTTCAAATCACCCCAAAAATCACCTCCAAGGACCTTAGCTCAATAAAGGGAGTAGAGAACTTGGTGTTTGTATGCAAAAGTGCAAAGAAAATGCACTTTTGAGCACAAACAAGCCCTAAACCTTAGAGAGAGAGGCAGAAAATGTAGAGAGAGAGAGAGAGATTTTTTTTGCTCCAAGTTGTATCTCCTCCTTTTTTCTTTTTTTTTTGTTCTTTTTCTTTTTTTGAGAGAGCTTGATTGATATAGATATATATCAATCTGCTGCTCCTCAGAACACCCACGTCCAGGTATGGGCTGGGGTATGGCCTAGAATGACAGCTGTGCCAGCTGTCTACAGAGATATCTGTTGAAAACCACACTTGGCCGACCGGCCATCAAAGTGGCTGACCGGCATTCAAACTGGCCGGCTGGCCATCACATTTGGCCGATTGAAAAGCAAGGTGGCCGGTGGGCAGGAGGCTTGGTTGACAGGCCATCCCCTTCCCTCAGGAACACATTCACAAGCTCTTGGTGCAAAACCAAACACAAAACAGTCGAGCCAAGAGATCCTGAGGCAAGGCGCGTAGCCGAGGCCTCCAGGAACTCAAAATGAACACAAACAAGGATGATCACCGAGTGTTCAAACGGTGACGTCCAAGTCTTGAGGACGGTCAAAAATGGGGTGTCTACAGTTGCCCCTCTTTGACAGAACTTGGAAGTCATAAGATCACAGGAGTGAATGTCAAAGCCCAGAGATGACCCATTTTTGACAAGGCCGAAGACTTAGACAAACATACAAAACAACAAAGGTATGCGCTCGCAGGCTGGGGCAAAATGCAAAAGACAATGCAAGGAGCCGAACATAACTCATGATCATGCAAAGAAAGCTGTAACGAAGCATAACATGCGACAGTTTTAAGCTAGCATACACCAAACTACACTACAATGCAGAAAGGATGTAAGAGAATTATGCAATTCTCGATACGTCTTACTCGGAGAATACAGTACCTGTTCGGTTCGTCTGGTTGCACCAGCCTCAAATGAACCGTACATACAATATCATGCCTACAAAGAAAGCAAACTTAACAGGTACAATATTGTTAGCAACATGCCTAATAATGCAATCGAAAGTGCGTGACAACGTAAGTCGAGTGGGGCGCATAACAATGCTATGAAGGCACAAACACATGTAAGTAAAGAACACGTGACAACGTGCACAATGTGTATGAAGCAATTTGAACACATGTAAGTAAAGCATGCGTGTCTACGCAAGCAATGTGTATAGAAACTTGAAATTGAACACATGTAAGTAAAGCATGCGTTCTACGCAAGCAATGTGTATAAAAAGGAACTTGAACACATGTAAGTAAAGCATAACGCAACAACGCATGCAATGTGTATAGAAACTTGAAATTGAACAAGGACCAGTTATTCATGATGTTGAAATGCCAAGCACTGTAACATGGTATAATTGAAGCGATTTGTGGAATTCACAAGATACAGAAAGGATACGGGAAGGGACGTTCCTTGCGCGTACCGAGCATCGCTCATAGAAGACACGGCTTGAGGTCAACTCGAAGGCCTACTAATGTTCCGAAAGTGTTCTTCTTTGCGCTGTCTCGAGTAATGAACGCACCAAACCACATAGTTGACCCGAACAAGGGGGCGGGAGGTGCATTGACCACAAGGGGAGGTTACCAGTATCATTGAAATATGGTAAAGGTAAGCTATCCAAGATGTCGAAATACAAAGTACTGCAATACATTATAATTGAAGTGATTTGTGGAGTTTACAAGATACACAAAGGATACGGGAGGGGATGCTCTTCGTACGCACGGAGCATTACTCATAGCAGACACAATTTGAGGTCAACTCGGAGGTCTGCGAACGTTTCAAAGGTGTACTTCCTTGCACTGCCTTGAGAAACTTGAGGTGCCACACCAAACAATGGATCCCAACAAAGGCGCGAGAGATGTATTGACCTCAAGGGATTGGTTACCGGTATCAACTCTGCTACTTTGCTGCCCTACTCTTTTTTTGCTTTACTTTCCTTTTTACTAGTAGTTAAGCACATTGCACTGCCTCAGGCAGGGTCTGTTATCATTTTTTCAAAACTGTGTATTTTCGCAATACACATGATGGAAATGAAACTGCTATTTTTGTTCAACAGGGTGTTACATTTGTGCTTTCTATGCATCGCATCGCATGGGATCACATAACAATGTGAATGAAATTCGTTTGAAAATAGAGTGCTCGCATCATAATAATCAGGTAGTGAACCCATTTACAACTCGATAAGCAAAATAGAGAGACTTGATACAACCAAACAAGTGCGAGTACAACCCGATAAGCAAATCAAAGACCTAAAGGGAGTGAAACATAACTCGATAAGCAAATATACGACAACTCGATAAGCAAATAGGCATGACTCCGCAAGAATCGATCACCGAAGGGCATTGGAGGTGGTAGAATTCCCCAATCCTCAGCATAAACAGTTTATAGAACAAGGAGGAAGACCACTGGCCGAAGATAGCTGAAAATTGGCTTCGACAGATAGAGAAAATGCTAGACACCATGGGCATAACCGAGGCCGCTGATAGAATAGCTTTGGTAGTATTCGAGCTTGATGATGAGGTTGACCATTGGTGGGAGTTAATCAAGAATACTCGTGACGTAGCAAGCCTACCATGGAACCAGTTTAGGGAACTATTCCTAAATAAATATTTCCCAAGTACTATCCGCCGAGAACGAGTCAAGAAATTTCAAAACCTGAAACAAGGAAATATGACCGTAACTCAGTATGCTGCAAAATTTGAAGAGCTAGCCCATTACGCAACTAGATACGTAGCAAATGATGAAGAGAAAGCAAGGATGTTCGAGTGGGGACTGGACCTTACAATCAGGGGAAGAGTTCTTCCACAACGACTCCCCTCATATGCTGAGGTGCTGGAGACGGCATTAGAATCTGAAAGGGAAGTAAATGACGCCAGGAAAGCTTGGAACAAGAGAAAAGGGAGTCAGTCATCTATTGGACCTCAGAGGAACCAGAAAGGTAGCATGACCTCAAAGCCCTACTCCAGACCACAACCACAACATCAACGACAGCAACCGCAGCAACAGATCCAGAGAGGAGGCTATTAACAAAAGTTGATGGGACAAATCTAGTGCTTTCATTGCCAACAATTAGGGCACAAAAAGAGCGAATGCCCCCAACTCCCTCCATCTGGATACCAAGGAGGAGATTCTGGAGCAAATACCCATGCATTAGGTGGGCAGAAGCCTTGGACAAATAAAATAGAATCTACCGGGCAGCAGCACTAGAAGAGTGAAGGAACTCAGAACACCAAGACCAGTGGCAACCAGAAGGCAACCGGCAGAATCTTTGCCCTGCAAGAGGAAGAAGCGGACCCATCTATAATTGAGGGTAATTTAGTGCTATACAATTCTTGGGTGCATGTTTTATTTGATACCGGTGCATCACATTCTTTTATATCCTCTGCTTGTGCTAAGTCATTAGAACTTGTGTGTGAATCTTTAGAAACTGCCCTAAGTGTAATGTCACCTATGGGACGATGCGTTCGGGTAGGATTGATCTGTAAGGACTGTAAGATAGGGATGTCGAACCTACGCTTAACTTGCGTCCTTCGTGTCATGGAAATGTCGGACTTCGATATCATCTTGGGCATGGACTGGTTGTTCGCCCACCGAGCGGTGATCGACTGTCGTTAGAAGAAGGTGGTAGCTCACACGCAAGATGGAACACGTTTCCAGTTTAAGGGGGATAGACAAGACCCCGTGGTTTCAATAAAACATCGGACGCAGTGGCGCGAACAACTTGCGGGTAGGATAGCAAGTCTGATTCTAAATGTGGAAGGCCAAGGAGAAATAGAACTTCCGCTCATAGTATGTGATTATGCAGATGTATTTCCTACGGAATTACCAGGATTGCCGCCAACCCGGGAAGTAGACTTTAGCATCGAGCTACAACCTGGAACTACCCCAATATCCATGGCTCCGTATCTCATGGCACCAGCAGAACTATGAGAATTGAAGACATAACTACAAGAATTACTCGAGAGAGGATTCATTAGGCCAAGTACTTCACCATGGGGAGCACCCGTGTTGTTTGCTAAAAAGAAGGATAGATCGTTGAGGCTATGTATCGATTATCGTCTACTCAATCGAGTCACGATTAAGAACCGATACCCACTCCCAAGGATTGATGACCTTTTTGACCAACTTAGAGTCTCAAGGTGCTATTCAAAGATCGATCTCAGGTCAGGTTACCATCAACTACGAGTCAAGGAGGAGGATATACCAAAAACTGCCTTTCGTACTAGATATGGCCACTATGAGTTTGTAGTAATGCCCTTCCGACTAACCAATGCACCGGCAGTATTCATGAGCCTAATGAATAAGATTTTTAGACCATACCTTGACCAGTTTGTAATAGTATTTGTAGACACCCCATTTTTGACCGTCCTCAAGACTTGGACGTCACTGTTTGAACACATGGTGATCTTCCATGTTTGTGTTCGTTTGGAGTTCCCGGAGGCCTCGGCTCGCGTGCCTTGCCTCAGGATCTCCGAACTTGACCGTTTAGTGTCTGGTTTTGCACCAAACACTTGCATCTTGCCTTGGAAGGGCAGGGTGGGGCTTGTAGACCATCCCCACCCACCACCGGCATTGGCTAGAGGCCACCGGCTGGTGTCTCTACATGGTGCCAATGTCCACATATTCCCTGCTCAATTAAAAGAAAAAGTCCATTATTTTGGTTCTGTCTTTAAAATGAATCATCAACAAAGTCAATTCCCCCTACTGCTGATCTTCATTACCAAATACAAAGTGCCATGGATCTTTAAATGGCAATATGCTCTCAATGATAACATAGTCATCCGTGAACACTCAGTCAAATGGTGGGATAATTTCAAGACCTACTGCATAATTGAACAAATTGAACAAGAATTTCCAGTCAACATTCATGCTTTAACTCCGGCAATAGCTAAAGCCCAACAAGCTCGGCCTATTACTTCAGTCACTCCAGGAAGCTCACTTCCTCCAGTCAGACTTGGAAGCCCAACTCCTAGTTCTTCTAAGCCCAAGTCCTCTACATCAAAATATACAAAGCCCAAGTCAAAGAAGGATAGTAAAGCTGTGGTTCAACCCAAGTCATCCAATGATCAATTAATGGAAATGGCCCGTCTCCTCATGGCCTAAGCCAAGACAGCCCAAGCTCAGTCGACCCTTGCTTTAGAATCCTCTGAGGATGATTCAGACTCCTCTGAGGCCTCCACTAATCAAGACCTATGTGGTTCCCTGTTCCAAGATGCTCATTACTGATTAGTCACTATTGAATTTGCTTCCAAGTTTCCTGATGAAATCCTTGACAAAACCCAGTTACAACAGTTCTTAGGATCACTCAATTATATTGCTAAATTCTACAAAGACCTTAGGAAAACCTGTCAACCTTTATTTGATAGGTTAAAGGGTAATCCTCCTCCTTGGTCTACTAGTCATACTGCTATTGTTCAACAGGTCAAGAAATATGTCAAGACTTTGCCTTGTCTTGGTATTCCTACTGAGAATTCTTTCAAAATTATTCAAACTGATGCTTCCGATATTGGTCAATGTTGGTATTGCTGATTGTTGATGTCCATAGAACTCCTAATTTTTCCACAAATTGAAATATGATGGACTATGATGTAAACATCTTGTTGGCAATTGTACAATATTTACAGGGTGATCAAATATGATGTGAATGCGGTGTAAATATTGACATTGATGTAAATATTTACTTCAATGTCAATATTCACATTATGAATATAATGTAGATACTCAACTTCTAACATCAATGTAATATGATGTAAATATTTACAAAGTTGTTGGTATTGTTGCGTACTGATGGTTATAAAGCAATTAGAGCCCCTAATCTTGGATGGTTGTCAACCCTCTTTTGGTTCAATGTGTATTCCATTATACATAATCTGTACAATATTTACAGAGTGATCAAATATGATGTGAATATGGTGTAAATATTAACATTAATATAAATATCTACTTGAATGTCAATATTCACATTATGAATATAATGTAGATATTCAACTTCTAACATCAATGGAATATGATGTAAATATTTACAAAGCTGTTGGTATTGTTGTGTGTTGATGGTTATAAAATAATTAGAGCCCCTAATCTTGGATGGTTATCAACCCTCTTTTGGTTCAATATGTATTCCATTCTATGTAATCTCAATATTTACATTAAATTGTTAAATATTGGCAGCCAGAGGCAGACAGAGTTGATTTCCCAGCTTCAACAACAACAACCACAACAAGCAATAGCATCTGTTTTGCACCCACCCCCACTTACGGTTCCGATACCCGGGGATACAGCTAATGTCCAGGAGAATTCCAGCAGGGCCAGTCCCACCTCAAACTTCTAAAGCACCGACCTACCCAACGAATATACAGTTCGAGTTTGAGGTTGATCCAACCACTCTGAAAGTGAGCAAGCTCGAAAAGTTGTTCAAACGAGCTCAGGGAGTTAACTCGATCCCAAATATAGAGGACAACTACTGAAATTCAGCGGTGACATTGCCGGATAGATTTAAAATGCCTTACATAGACCGTTTCGACGGCTCGGGCGATCCTATGGTCCACTTGAGGCTGTTTTCAGATATTCTGCGGCCGATGGGCCTGACTAGACTGTAAAAGCTATCCCTTTTTGGCCGGACCCTGTCGGGTATTGCGGCTATCTGGTATGCTAAACTGGAAGATTCTGTGAAAATGAGTTGGAAAGAGATGGCCGAGGCCTTTGTCGCCCAATATTCTTATAACACTGAAATCGAGGTCATAACTCGTTATCTCGAGGCAACTCGACAAGAGCCGAAGGAGGGCTTCTCTGACTTTGTCACTCAGTGGAGGGCCAAGGCCTCCATGATGACCACCAGGCCAACTGAGAAAGACCAGATAAGAATGGTCGTTCGTAATCTGCAACTGAAGTTGCTGCAAAAGATGATTGTCTTACCCCTCCCTACATTTGCCAACCTTCAGGAGATAGGGGTGCAGATAGAGGATGCGATGAAACAGGGTCTAATTGACCATAAAAAGGAGCATCCCAAGAGGGCTTTTACACGCATTTCAAATACGACTACGAGATTAGCATACAGTATGATAGTATGTTTGCATTCATTCATCTGTTTTGCATGCTCCGGGCTCGGCGCATCATACTAGCTGCATTGTATTTTCAATTCCAAGTTGAATACCTACCATTAATAGCATTTCATAGGCCATGTTTAGAATAGCCGAGCCTGCTATAGTTGCACTTTTGCATGTGTTGCATTAGGTATTTCTGTATAATTAGGATCATGCATGGATTTCTAATAAGCTTCTGTTTTGGCTTGGAGTACTCGGTAAGTTTTATGCTTTAGCATCCTTCCATCCGTGTGAGTGACTGCCATGAATAGCATGCTTACCATGAGGCTATATGCTTATGTGATATAACTGCCTGAATGCTTGTGGGTGAAGGTTGGGTTATTTGGATTGGAACAATTCGTTGACTATGAGTTTTTTTTTTTTTTAAGCCCACTAGATAGTGGCAAAATCATCTTTTCTAAAAGCCCACTTGAGGGTGGAAAAATCTGCATTTTAGCCTACTTGCGAGTAGCAAACCATTTTCAAAACAAACATGAAATGTTTTGTTCCAATTTGGGTGATTTAGTCTATACTTGTTTGCTGTGCGCATAACATAGTAATTCTAGGCTAATAAATGGAATAAGAACACATAAACGTTTTCAAAACAGAATATCACGGTTAGTAGAGACCAGTCTTCGGACCGGGCGAAAGGGGGTGCTCATAGCTGACCTTCCCCGATCGTACCCAAGCTCCCGAGCCGAGACAACTCCGGTGATGACGGACATGTGGCCTTCGGCACCGAGTCAGGGTTTCCTAAATTCTCCCATAAAAAAATATTTAGGTGGCGACTCTGTATCTGGCAAAGCAGTCCATGTTTGGCACTACTTTTTCAAAAATCTGTTTCTCAAAACGATTTGCCAGATTTGGACTCTTTGGTTCAGATTTAGAACCGTGACACAAATCGAGTCCGAACTGTAGCATGAGGCCCACGCGGGCGCTGTTACAGTATTCATTGATGACATCTTGGTATATTCAAGGTCTGAAGAAGAGCATGAGCAATATTTACGGACTGTCCTTCAAGTTCTTAGGGATAAACGGTTATATACCAAAGCGAGTAAATGTGAGTTCTGGTTGAATGAAGTGAAATTCTTAGGGCATGTAGTATCAGAGAATGGGATTGCGGTGGATCCAACGAAGGTGGAGGCAATATTAGATTAGAGACAACCAAAAACCGTGTCAGAAATCCACAGCTTCTTATGATTGGTCTGTTATTACCGGAGGTTCATCCAAGATTTCTCCAACTAGCTAAACTAATGACTCGTTTGACGCAAAAGGGAGTAAAGTATGAGTGGGACGAAGCTTGCAAAAAATCCTTCCAAGAGCTAAAGAAGAGGTTAACTAGTGCGCCAATTTTGACCATCTCAGAACGAGAAGAGGGGTACACTGTGTATTGCGATGCGTCTAAAGTAGGGCTAGGTTGCGTGCTCATGCAAAATGGAAAAGTAGTCGCGTATGGATCTAGGCAGTTGAAACCTCATGAGTGTAACTACCCAACACATGACCTGGAGTTAGCAGCCGTAGTTTTTGCCCTAAAGCAATGGCGACATTACCTGTATGGGGAACAATTTGAGATTTTCACAGATCACAAGAGTTTGAAGTATCTATTCACACAGAAGGATCTTAACTTGAGACAGAGACGATGGATGGAGTATCTTGAGGATTTCCAGTTCACTCTCTCATATCACCCCGGTAAAGTTAATGTAGTAGCAGATACTCTAAGTAGTAAAAGCAGATGGATGATGGCTAAGATCTCCGTCAAGGAATGGGATATGGTTAAGACACTCAATGAGTTCAGGATCCAAGTAGAATATCAAGATACGAAAGCATATCTTAGTGCACAGAAGATGATGCCTAAGTTGATGAATGAGGTCATGGAGGCCCAGAAGCATGATCAAGAGGTAGCCTATATCAAGGGACATCTGGAATCAGGAGAACCCATGCCCGATTGGGTGATTCACCCTGATGGGAGTTTAAGATACCAATGTAGATTGTTTGTACCAAGTGACGAGCTACTTAGAGAGAAGGTACTGAAGGAATGTCATCATTCTGCATTTGCGGTACATCCAGGAGGGACTAAAATGTACCAAGATTTGAAGAGGCAGTATTGGTGGAATGGAATGAAGAAGGAAGTTACTAAATTTGTAGCAAAATGTCTGACATGCCAACAAGTGAAGACGGAACATCAGAAACCAGGGGGAATGTTGCAACCTCTACCGATAGCCGAATGGAAGTGAGAGTATGTGACGATGGATTTTGTGACAGGATTGCCTAAGTCACCTAGGGGGCGCGATGCTATATGGGTAATAGTGCATTTGCGGTACATCCAGGAGGGACTAAAATGTACCAAGATTTGAAGAGGCAGTATTGGTGGAATGGAATGAAGAAGGAAGTGACTAAATTTGTAGCAAAATGTCTGACATGCCAACAAGTGAAGACGGAACATCAGAAACCAGGGGGAATGTTGCAACCTCCACCGATAGCCGAATGGAAGTGAGAGTATGTGACGATGGATTTTGTGACAGGATTGCCTAAGTCACCTAGGGGGCGCGATGCTATATGGGTAATAGTGGACCGTCTCACCAAGTCAGCACATTTCTTACCCTATAAGATGACTGACACTTTAGAGTCTATGTGTAGACTCTACATTGGGGGGATCATTCGACTACATGGAATTCTGGTATCTATTGTGTCAGATCGTGATCCACGATTCACCTCTCGATTTTGGGGAAGCTTGCATGAAGCTCTTGGTATTGAGTTATGTTTTAGCACCGCCTTTCACCAACAGACAGATGGACAATCTGAGCGCACTATCCAGACACTCGAAGATATGCTGAGAGCTTGCGCAATGGATTTTCAAGGAAGTTGGGAACGACACCTACCCCTAATTGAATTCGCTTATAGCAACAGCTTTCAAGCTAGCATCGGTATGGCGCCTTTTGAAGCATTATATGGACGACCTTGTAGATCGCCAATTTGTTGGACAGAAATGGGTGATGCAAATCTGATAGGACCCGAACTTGTTCTAGAGACTACTGAGAAGGTCAAATTGATCCGACAATGGTTAAAGACTGATCAAGACCGTCAAAAGAATTATGCAGATAGGAGGAGAAGACCATTGATGTTTGAAGTAGGCAGCCACGTGTTCCTAAAGGTGCAACCCAGGTGTGGAGTCGTACGTTTTGGGAGAAAGAGGAAGCTGTCACCACGATATATTGGACCTTTTGAGGTATTGGAAAGAGTGGATGAAGTAGCATATAGACTAGCTCTACCCCCGCAGTTAGCAGGGATACACAATGTCTTCCATGTATCTGTGTTAAGAAAATACATCGCTGACTCGATACACGTCTTGAAATGGGAAGAGATCAGTCTTAACAAAGATGTTACGTTTAAAGAAGGACCGGTAGCAATACAGGATCATCGAGAAAAGAACCTTAGAGGCAAGACGGTTCACTTGGTGAAAGTGCTATGGCGTCATCGGGGAGTTAAGGAATCTACTTGGGAACGCCAGGATTGGGTGAATGCAAACTACCCTGAGCTTTTTGAAGGCAGTATGTAGTTGAATTTCGGGGACGAAATTGTTTTAAGGGGGATAGGTTGTGAAGCCCCTGAAATATGTATTCACTATAAAAAACCCTAATGTTTGAATTATTTTCTTAAAGCCCCTCAGTTACTTGAATTAATTCGAATCTTGTCAGTTAGCATTACTATTTCTATTTTTATCAAAATAGGAATTTCCCTAGCCGAATTAGGTTCCCTAACCCAATTTAATTCTACATAAGTTACATGTATTTAACTCCAAGCCCTCACTCTTTATTTATATTCAAGACTTACCCCAAAAACTAGTACTTGTACCTTGTACCTTGAAGTACCATCAATCATGTAAGATATATATATATACACCTTGAGGAGTGTGCCCTAGGACCAAAATTAATAAAAAAATGGCCCTTCTACCCTTCCATATGGACGGCCCTTCTAGAAGAAAGTGAGGAGACCATTTTCAAAATATATCATCATGAAATTCTAGAAAAAAACACAACCCAGTGCCCTAGACCTAGGATGCAAATTCCAAAACTAGTTTAAGCCCCCCCTCCCCCCCAAATCACTTCTATTCCTTTAAACTTCAAACAAATCCTAAACTTTCCATCCATTTCCAACTAATGGGCTTTTAGGACATTTTACATCAAAATTTCATATAGATACCAACCTCTCCTAGCTTGGCAAAGCACAAACACCACACCCACACACACACATTTGGCTAGAGAGAGGGAGGAGAGCAAGAGAGAGAAGTCTAGAGGAGAAGAAGGAGGAAGTAGAGAGCCTTCTTGTGCAAAGTAGCAAGTAAGCCACAAACACAACCTTCTCTTTCATTTCCATTTTTTTTCAATACATGTTTCTAAGGGTTCTAAATATTTTCAGATCTGTTATTAATGAGTTCTTATGTTAAAAATGCTAAGGGTTGAGTATTGATTCCATCTCTCTTGTATTTTCCCCATTTTGGCACAAAACCATCTTTTTTTTATACCAATCTCTCAACTTTCCAAGGGCACTCTTTCAAGAAAATTTTCCGAGTTAAATATATGTTAGTTAGCATGTTTTCTTCACAAAAGAAACAAAAACTTTCCCTTGGTGGAACCCTTTTCTCATAAAACTTCTTGTTTTGGGCATAGTACCTTAGAATCTATTTTTGCAGCCCACTTCCAGAAATTCTAGAAAAATGTATAAAATTATTCTGGACCTCTATTTTATGTCAAAACCTTCCTTAAGGTGTTATTTTTCAACTAGAATTGGTTTCATCGAAAAACATTAAGCGGTTTGCAAGAAAATCAAATTTTCGTAACGGTCGACGGGTCTGGACAGAATCTGGACAGCGCTGGAAAGTTTTCTAAATAACTTAAAATCTCGAAAAACAATGCCATTTCTCAAAAATGTTCTAGAAACTAGATCAAATTCTCTACAAACCATATGAAGGCCGAGTCCGGTGAAGGATCTAAAATAGTCCTTTCCTTTTAATCTTTATGTGATATTAAATCTGGAAATTTTGTTACGAATGGATGTTTCATGCCCCTATATTCATGAAAATGTTTATTAGCTTATGATCATATCTTGGCATGATATTTTATGAGTTATGTTATGTTCTTCATCTTTTTTATCTTATTGAGGCATGCTTGTGTGGATATTATTATATTGTTAAGCTGTCTAACCTTGATGTAAAACATTTTACTCAACGGGAAACCTAATGGGGAGGGTATTGGGTTTTCAAGCACTTGAGTAATGAAAAGATGAGAATATGTGATATATGGATTGTTGGGATGCGTTCCCTATTTGAAAGTTAAAGTCTTGCGCAAGTGGTTTTCGGGACCCTTGAACGGAGCGGTTGTATTCGGACCCTAGGTGGTTTCGTGTAAGGAGGGATTCGGGCAAGGCCCATTATTACCGTCGCTTTTGAGGCCCTGCGGTTGGCGCTACGCGGTACATAACCGTTGGTAGGCATCCGAGGTAAGGTCTACAACAAAGCAGCAAAAGAGGGGGCATACCGAATAATCCGCGTCCGATTCTTGTGGTTGGGAGGACGAAATCTCTTTGGGGGACTTCTAGTTTACTGACATCTAACTTAACCATTTATTTATTTGAGTATCATGCTTTACTACTTGATGTTATAATTGTGATTGTGTATTGGACTGGGAAAAAGGGACGGGGTGTGTGTGTATTTACTGGGCATTCAAAGCTCACGGCGTATCATGCCAGGTGGCGGAGAGGAACTCATAGCTGGAGATGACGAGCCTGAAACCTTCGAAGACTTTTGGTTATCCTAGAAAAATTAGAAGTTTCTTTTTTGGATATTTGTAAGACCCGTGTGAAGATTTAAGCTTTCTTTTGGGATGTAATGTAATGGAACCATCTTTTGGATTAAGTATATTTGTGTTTGTTATGTAATTATATTCTATGTATGAACCTTATCGTTGCTTATGAGACCTTGTGTCAATACCTTTTAAGATCTGTCAAAGGGGCAGTGAGCTGCCTAAGAAAGTTGGACTTAGAAGGGAGGCTAATTTGACTCCTCCGGCGATCTGGGATCTTACTTGGTTATTGACCATACGACTCATTAGTGACTCTGCCTTGACTGCAACCAATAGTATAGAATCGGGGCGTCACAGTTTTAGATGCCCTTTTTGATTAACACCTGCATGGCTTGAGATAGAATCATGTAATGCTGGTTGAAAGTCCTACCTGGAGGTCGGGTAGGATTCGAAGTTTGTGGGCTTATATTGGCAAAGGGGTCAGCGGTTTTGGTCGTGGTGACAACACTCACCTTTGAAGGCCTTGCTGCTGTGCTACCCCTAGTAGCATTGGAACTACGAATAAAAGGCCTCTTGGCCGGCTCTTTGTCATCTACGATGATCCCTTGCTTCATTGCGTCTTCAATCTGAACTCCCTTTTCATGAAGTTCCTTGAATGTGAACAAGAAGAGGATGATCATCTTCTGCAGTAACTTACCATGAAGATTCTGAACCCCGATCTGAATTTGGTCTTTTTTTGAGGGTCGGGCGGTCATCATCGATGCCTTAGCCCTTCATCTGGTCACAAATTCTGAGAAGCCCTTCTTCAGTTCTTGATGCGTTGCTTCAAGATCACGAGTTGTGACCTCGATCTGCGTGTTGTAGGAATATTGAACAATGAAAGATTCGGCCAATTCCTCCCAGTTCTGTTTCACAGAGTCTTCCAATTTAGCATACTAGATGGCAGCTATCCCAGACATGGTTCAGCTGAAGAGTGATAACTTCTGAATTCTAGTCAAACCCATTGGTCGCAGAATGTCAAAAAACAGGTGTAAATGTACTCTAGCGCCATCGAAGGGGTCAATATGCGACATTTTGAATCGCTCTGACAAAGTAACGGTGAATTCAGTATACCCATCCTCTATATTCGAAACAGAGTTAACCCCCTGTGCCTTCTTGAACAGCTTTTCAAGTTTGTTAACTTTAAGCATGGTCAGGTCAACCTCGAATTCAAAAGGTGCCTTAGTTTGGTAAACTGGAGCTCTAGACATTTGTACTGAAATTGGATCTGCTTGGATAGGAAAAGCAGGAATACCCTCGGGCAATGGATCTTGGGTTGTAGTATTAATAGCGGTGCCGGGTATAGGAGTAGCCACATGAGGTGTATAAGAAGCAAAAGCCGTAGTCGGTTGTTGTTACTGTTATTGCAATCGATTCGTGACCTCAGCTTGATGGGCAATGTCATGCTGGAGTGAGTCGACTGACTATTACCGACGGATTAGTAATTCCTCCAAATCTGATGACGGATACTAAGCCATTCTAGGAGTGGGTGATTGTGCTTGAGATAGACTGAGTAAAGGTGAATTTAGTGGTGATTGATGAAATAATTGAATTGGTGAACCCTGTCTAACCTTTTTTCGCCTTACAACTGGTGGCGGCAGTAAGGCAAACATTGGCTGTCCCCGAACAAGATCTTCGACCTTACATACTCTTCTAACTCGAATCCAGAGTACTTGGGGGATATCTGAATTTTTTAAAGCTATGGTTTTAACCTACCTAGCAAAAGAAATAAATAAAAAGCAACAATCATGGCTGTAGGACTGTACAATCCATTGAATTCTGCCCTACAAATTGATATCAATTGTACCATTGATATAAAGCACCCCTATACAGTTACACAGTAGAGCACATACCAGGTAAAGAGAGCCAAAACACCTATATGTGGGGGTAGGGTTACCCTGTCCTAGCTTTGGCATGACCTAAGGTTTCACTACTTCAAGCAAGTAGTTTTACAAAGTCCTGCATACGGGCGAGCATCGTGTCCTATGTTAGAACAGTCACTAGAGCTTTACTATATGCACTAGGCCGATTGGTCAAAGGGTGGTACCTTAACAAGGTTACCTAATATACTGCTCACACCTAATACCGAAAAGTGAAATGAGGATCAAGCAGTACAACGATAACCCAAATCCTAGGGTTGTATTTCCAACGTAACATTGCCTACGTCTAACCAGCCTTTTGACAAGCTTTCGGCAAGTCGTCCAGGATATCAAATGGTAAACACAGTGACTTAGTGTCACGACCCAAACCTGCCCCTATGGGTTTAGCACCGTAACCGGCCAGTAATTTGAGATTACCGAAGGCCTACTTAACAGTAATACAGTAATACAGAGTACAGGGACTGGCAGAAGCCAAAACAGTGACTGAAAGATGTCCAATGAGCTGTGACAGTCTGCATGCAAAAAGACTTTCATATATATATATATATATACAATCAGTACCAAAACAGTATGCACAATATATACAATCATTCAGGACAGGGACTTAATCCCTATTAGAACAGTACAATACAACACCATTCAGTCTATACAGAACATAAACAAAAAGGAGGAAAACTAAAACACCCCAGAAGCCCTAGCTTGACAGGCTCGGAACCTCGCAGTGAGGCACAGTGGATGGCTTTGACAAAAGGGAGTCTAACCCATGCTCCTAGCTCCGGCCTGGTGCCTGAACACCTACATATATATATAAACAGTGAGTTAAAACCCAGTGAATAACATAATGTGTAAAAAGGTTAAGAATGAATGCCCTTACAGTAACGAAAACAGTTCATTGAATCAGTATATCAGTCATTCAGTCATAACAGTCATATGTGGTATATCCATTAACAGAACAATACAGTAAACAGTAGGTCTTAAAAGACCGAACAGTCAATGATGGCCATCGTAACAGTAAATAGAAGTTCCAAGATAGGAACTAACAGAGATCTCTGTAACAGTAGCAGTAACAGTAACAGTAGTTGCTAAGGATGCCACAATACAGTTCAAAATAGAGGACAAACATTCATTCAGTTAACAGTAAACAGTTCAGATGATCATTCAGAAAATATTCATTTTCAAACATATCTTTACAACATTGTTACTCACAGAGTTCCGGGCTATAAGCAGCTAGAGCGCGTCTCCGAAAGCCAACCCTACACAGTTACAGAACGAACACACACTAAGTTACATATTCGGGAATCAAAGACTTAGTCCCTAACTCGACTCGGTGTGGTCCTACATCAATATCCTCATTAAGATGCCTTAAACTAGGTCTAAGAATGCTTAGGATGAAATGAGGACGCAAAGATGCCCTTTAAAAACATTTTCAGAAAATAGGGGTCCCGCTCGAGCGTGGGTTTCCCCGCTCGAGCGTATAGGCAAACAAAATACTCCGCTCGAGCGCGAGTTACCCCACTCAAGTGGACTGTAAAACATGCCAAAAGTACTGGATGTGTGAAAATCACGCTCGATTGGGCGCTCGATACCCGCTCGAGCGTGTGACACAAGTCCTCGCTCGAGCGTCCAATACCCCGCTCGAGCGGACTGTAAAACAGTGTAAAGTGCTGGATGCACGAATTTCACGCTCGAGCGCCAGTCACTCCGCTCGAGTGTGAGTCCAAAATCTGGAATTTTGGGATTAGAACCTCAAGCTCAAAAACAAGTTTCAATGTACCAAATTCGATCCTTTTGGGATAATTTTCTGGAAAACACTTCAAAACTCATAATATAACATGTTTCAAAGATCAATTTGAGAAATCAAAGCCCAAAGGTAGTTCGATTAAATCCAATTTCAAACCAATTTTCATGAACATAACTCAAGCATGACATGCATGAGTTTAAACCAATTCAAAGCTTCAATTACTTGCTCAAATGAGCCTCAACTTCCAAAAATAAGATGAAAACATGGACTATAACAATAATATGAACATGCATGTACCAAATTCCATGTAATCAACCTCAAAATGCAACAATGTAGACATGCATGCATGATATATGCTACAATTCAACATTATGAACCAACTCTTAGCTAGAATCTCTAATTTCTCGTGGATTATGCAAGACAACACACAAATACATCAAAGAGAGGTTGAATTCTCTACCTTAAGTCTCCAATTCCAAGCCTAGAAGCTTAATTTTGCAAATCTTCTACCAATTCTCCAAGTCTCTAAGCCAATTTGAGATGGAAACAAGCTCTCTCCTATCTCTCTCTCTCTCTAGTCGGCTATGACCACAAGAATGGGCTGAAGAAATGTTGTGTTTGCATGTAATAAGGCTCAACATGTATTGCCTAAATGGTCCACTAACATGGCAATATGGTAAATAAGGCAACTTGTGTAATTTAACTTATTTTAATCTAATTTAATCATACCAAATCCAAATTCAAGCAATTATACCATAAAATCCTATAAATTCTAATCATCACATAACAGTAATCCATTTTTGGTTTGGCCGCCGATAAGGCCTTCAATTTGCAGTTTAAACATAACACGTGAACAGATAGTTTAACAGTCGAACAGATAGAAATGCACTTAAACGGATACAGAAAATCAATCAGTTCATGATTTCAGTCAATTCAGTCAATTATCATAATCAGTCTCAGTTTAACAGTAATCAGTGGTTTATCAGTAAACAGTGGTGAGGGTCGTCACACTTAGAGCACAATGCAAATGCAATGCAACGAACATATATATGTAGATAAAATTTCACATCATGAAGTCCAAGACAAGTTCTCTAAATCCCCAGTGGAGTCGCTAGAAATTGTAGCTGGTTTTTTGTGCTCCTCAAAGGGGTTTAGTCTCCTCGGTACAATAACCCGACAGTTCGACCTCCCGTAGTTCTGAATCTGGTTTCACAAGTGCAATATGAAACAGAAAAATGAATAAGAATCCAAATCCAAAAAATCTTAGAAAATCTATTTATCATCAGAGATGTCAAAAATGGATTGCATTGCCATATTTTAGAGTCGCCACCTAAATATTTTTTGAAAATTTAGGAAACCCGTGACTCGTGCCAAAGGCTACTTATCCGTCATAACCAAAGTTGTCTCGGTTTGGGAACTTAGATATGAGAGAGGAAAGTTATGAATTGAGCACCCCACTCACTTGATCAAAGATCGACCTTTACTAATCATGATATAATTTTTATCAACATTATATGCTCATGTTATAATTATTATGCTAATTTACTATGTGAGACACGCAAGTATAGACTACGTCACCCACTTTGAATGCTTTGATTTTTATTTATTTTTGAAAAGAGTTTTGAATATGTGATACTTGAATGAGAAGCAAGCTCATATGTACATTTAATCAAAATCATTCTAATTTAAGCGAAATAGCCTTCATCCACAGGCATTTAAAGAGATATTTGAAATAAGCACGCAACGTCATGGTAGTATGCTTGATATGGCAACACAAACACACATGTAATATGTTAAAGAAAAAATGCTCACCTAGTATTCAACCGAGGCACGCCAAAGAAAAGAAAATAATTAGAAAGATGCATGCTTCTCACAATGCACATGACTAATACAGCACATACAAGAATGCAACTATTAGGTTTGGCTTATTAACATATCATATGGATTAACTCAAAGCATACGGTAACGCACGTATTCAAGTAAGTGGGAAATGACAATGATATTCAAGAATGATGAACCGAACCTCAATGCATGCAAAAATAGATACAAATCATGGCAATGATATGAAATGAAAACATGATACTATATGCAACCATTGTAAACATATAAATAAAAGGAGAAAGAAAGGGTTGGAAGTCATACAACTATTTACAATTTTTCCCTCGCACAAGAGGGTTCGAATAAACGTCCTAATTAAATTATTACAAACACTAATGAATGGATTAATTATTTAACTGTTATAAACACAAATGAACTAATTAATTATTACAAGTTCGAATAGAAGCTAAGCAACTATTTAATTATACATACGAATACTAAAGCTACTAATCTAGTAGACTTGAACTGGAGGTGAGGGATCGCACGTTCAAAACTGAGAACATCTTCTGGAAACCTCTTTGTTTGCTTCTAGAACCAGCTCTATTTGTAGTAAGAAAATTGTTATGTTTTGGCCTCAGGATCTGCTTTGTTTTGTTGCAAAAATACCACTGCCTATACAAAATGGGTGGCTGGCCAGCCTAAAAGAGTGGCCGGCCATACAGAATAATTGCTGGCCGGCCATTGTTTCTAGGAAATACACTGTTGCAATAGAGCTGAAACATAGCAAGACAGAGTATTTCCAGGAGATATTTATCCTCTCCGCCCTTCCCTATCATGAAGATAATCAAGGGAGGAGTAGATTCGATTCTCAAATTATCAATCATCATAAATTTGTTTTGTAATGATCTTAGAAATGATGGGACAAGAGTTTAATCAATGCAATGAAAGACAAAAAATACATCCTCCCTATCATGGAGTTACCTCAAGGGGAGGGGTAGACTCACCTCATGAATCATTGAACATCACTAAAAAGTATGCGATAATTCTAGAAGCAACAGGTTCAATATAGCATCTGACTGAACCTAACCAAATTTTATTACATTTTTACCCTTTTTAGTCCAATTTTTATTAGCCTTTTGGCTTTACGTTTCCAATTTCTTATCTTTTCTCTTTTTGTCCAAAGGTGATGATTACGTCCACTAAGTTCAAAGCAAGAAAGACTAACAAGCATGACTTGACCCGAGAAATGAACTCTTCGAGTCTTTTTCTATGGGAGAAATTACAAAGGTAGAGTTCAACCCATTTACAAGCAATAATAAATTCGGAGTCAAGACCCGAAATGAGTGATAATGACTCTAAATCCAAACCCAATAATGAGCTATAATGAATATTTCCTTTATGATTTCCAAGGGTCTAGTTAGAAAATTAGTCCTTTAGAAGTAAATGCACTGGTGATAAAGGGAGGTATCAAACAAGAGTTCATGCTTAGCATAATAGAGATGTAATGCCCTAGTAATGAACCCCTGAGGAGATTAAACCATTTAGCATGAGGGGTTTCTTTTTTATGCCTTGAGCGACAATCTTTTGTTTGATACAACTCTTAATAAAAAAAAAAAAAACAAAGAAATGAGGGAGGTTGCAGAGTGTGAATGAAAAAGGTGGATGATTACAAGGGTGTGAATATGTACATAAAAGCTATAAAAAAAAATGAAAGAAAAGATTATCAATTCAAATGGATTGGAAGCTATGGCCTATACACCAAATCTACGAGGACTTAAAACAACACAAGTATAATATTCAAAGCATAAATTAAATAACCACATTAAATAGTCCCTAAACTCTAAAAAACAGTGGCCAAAACTAAAAGAAACAAAGTAGAAAAAGGCAAAGCAACAAGTTATAGAAAAAAGGCCTAAGGAAGGGTGGCTAACTTCTCTTTTTGCGACTTTAAATCACATTTTTAAAGCTTAAAATAGCTTCAAAATCAGTATGAAAAGGCAAAGAAAAGAGAGAGAAAAGATGGTACAAAAGCTCAAAGATTACCCCTTTAAAGAGGGAATGTTCTTCTTAGTTGACAAATCACAAGCTAAGCACTCTCAAGGGTTTGAAATTATCTTCAAGAATCTCAGCAAAAGTCTTAAGTTTAAGCTTAGAAGGTATATATATAGTGTATGTATATCGCAAGAGAGGAGGGAAGTGTGTTGGACAAGTTATGGCTCTTGGCAAATTTTTCAAACCCCAAACCATGAGGGAGGTGTTGTATTTATAGAAAAACAACATCTCATATCGGAAATATCAACAAAGAGACAGCTGGTGCAAGGCATGCACATAGAGACAACTGGCTACTACAAAATATCTTTTGTCGGGAAGCATGGCCGGCCGGCCATGAAAAGGTACAACTAGCCACCTGAAAATGGCTTGTCGGTCACTTGTTGGCCAGCTCTTCTCTAAGTGGTTAGGCTAGAAAAAACAAGATTTTGGTTCAAAGGAGGTACAAGGTTTAAGTTTTAAAGCTTGAAACCGAATCATTTTGCTAAAGTTTCGAACAATTGCACAGCGTAACATTTCATCATCGAGTGTTCAAAGTAAGGCGCCCAATTCTTAAGGGCGGTCGAAATGGAGTGTCTACAGTAAGGCAACGGTCTGCGTGACCAAAGGTCTTGGGTTCGAAATCTATACCAACCTCCTTATAGCCCTTGACTGAAATTGGGAGGTAAGGGGTGGATTTCTCAACATTCTCCTTGGATTGGTTTGTAGGGTCGGATCATAAATTGACCCGACCTTGGAGATTCCCAAAAAAAAAAAAAAAAAAAAAAAACAAAAAAAAAAACTTGTTTGGGCCACATGACTTACTATACATTTGCTACATGTGTACTTTTTTGTTTAAAAGTGTTGGCGATTAACAGAGAAGAGAGAAGGTCATTTTAGTCATTGTAATTCACTTACTATATTTTATGCCATTAAAAGAGCCTAGATGAGTGTCGCCCCCCGAACCTTTTCATAAGTCAAGTAAATGACAATTACGACAAGGATCATTCTCATAATTTGACTATAAGTGTAAAAAAATGGAGTAATTATTCTTTATTCTAATAATTACATTGATTGTGTATCCATTTAATAACAGAGGATCAAATAATCACAAAGTGTAAATGCACCAAACATTCTAAATAATTTCAAAAGAAATTGACATATTTATAATTTAAAAATTAGAGTGACATTTATTATTTAAGCTAAGAAAAAATTGATTGCTATATATAGGGCACAATTTGATCCTTACCATCCGACCATTGGAGGAAGGTGGGGTGGGGGAGATTAATGTAAATACCTAACTTTTTACAACTATAATGTTTAAGACACATGGCACCGTCTATCTGCATCAAAGTAGTGTGCCTACTCCCCTCTGTCATTGTGTTTCCCTACGTCTATATATATAGCTTCTTAAATCATTATACACTTGCCAACCATTCTCATTTTGCATCAACAACCCACCTTTCTTTGCTTCACTAAAGCTTTCCTTTTATTATTATTATTTTTTTTTTGGGGTGGGTTGGGTTCATTGTTATGAAGGGTGGTGAGGTTAGGGAATGGTTGATGGTGTGTGTGGTGGTGGTGGGTCTAAATTTGATGAATGGGAATGAGTGTGAGGCAGAAGCACAAGTACCTTGTTACTTCATATTTGGTGATTCATTGGTTGATAATGGGAATAACAATGACCTTGCTACCACCGCCAAAGCTGACTATTCCCCCTATGGAATTGACTTCTCCGACGGTCCAACTGGAAGGTTTTCCAATGGCAAAAATTTAGTGGATGTCATTGGTCAGCTCTCTCTCTCTCTCTCTCCTGAAGTTTTATAATATTTCTGAAAATTAGTTGAGTTATAATTCAGGATTCATAAATAAAATTACAAATTTATATATTTTTTTATCAAAATATTTTTGAACCATAAAATGTGTAACTAATCACATAATGCTTATCTTCAAATTATAAATCGTCGCGACTTTATTTAAAAATTACGTAATATTACTATAAAAATGTATAATATGTAACAAGATAATGCACTAACAAGACGCATATGGTAAGAAAAATAGTAGTATCAAATGTCCCTAACTAGTGAGATATTGGTTAACATGCATTACTTATATTTTTATAACTTTGATAATTAAAAAAATTATTATAAACCCATGCGAGTAGAATGTTCATTTGCACAAATGTCATGTATACATCACCTATATTTTCATAAGTTTGATATTATTTTTCTATTTTTTATTTTTTTAAAAATTTTATTCTTTTTATTTTATTTCTCCTTTTATTTTTGTTCCGTGTTTTGAGTTTTTTGTCACGTCCTCATTCCTCTTGTGGGCAAGCCACGCAACACTGACATCACCCACGAGCCAAAGTCTAATGGACACTGTTTCAAAAAAAAAAAAAAAACCACAAATAAATCAAGATGATGTTCCAATAATAATTTTAAAATTATAAAAATAATGATGAGTTAAAACTTGAACTTAAAGCACTTGTCCTGTTTGGTAGAACTGTGAGAAAGTGCTTATAGTTTATGCCTTAACAGCTTATAGCTTATAACTATGAACATAAACTGACTCTGACTTATAAATTAAGCTTCTCCTACCCCACTCAAAGAATAAGCTGATTTCTGACTTACAAAAAGTATAAGCTGCATTGTTAAGCTAAACCAAACACATCAAAATAGCTTAAATTAAGCTGAAAGCTGAAATAAGCTGAAAAAAAGCTGTACCAAACAGGGCTACTATAATATTGCTTGATTTGTCCCTTGAGAGGCAATTCTTAAGAAATTTTTTGTTTGATTTTTTTTTTAAAAAAAAAAAGTCTAAAATTACTTCTTTCTCTTTTTTTTTTTTTTTTTTTTTCTCTTTATTAATATCAATAAACCACTTTTTATTTCTCTTCTATCATTCTCTTACATCAGGTGTTTGATGAATATTATTTTAAGCTAAAAATTGATAACTAGAAAATCAAAAACTAAAAGCACCACCACTATTCTAACTTTTGAAAAGTTTTTTTTTTCTTTTTTTTTTTTCTAACTTACGGAAGTGCTGTAGAGCTCTAATTAGAGCTGCTACAGTGCAGCTTCAATGAGCTGTCCACCTATAAAAAAAAAACAGTGAAGTAAAAGACAAAAAATAGGGAGGAAGAAGACAAATTAATGCTCTATTAGAGCTCTATTTTTAGAGGTCTAAATCATTTTTGTTCTAACTTATTTAAGTCATTTTTACCTAATAAATACTTTTGCACAAACTCCTAAACTAAAATAAGTTATAAATTGCTTTTATAATCTCCACCAAACAATTCCACAACACACATCAATCAATCATTTTTTTTCTCACACCTATCTATTCAACTACAAAAATAAAATAATAATAAATCATCCCAAACTCTAAAATTCTACAATTATTTTCAAAATATATAACCAAGCAAATTTTTAAATTTTGTTAACTCTTTCGAAAAAATTATTTTTAAAAATTATTTTACAAATATAAACCAAATATGGCCTATATAAAATTTTGAATAGTACTATCTTAATTTAAAAGTTAATTATCTATTTTATACATCACTAAATTAAAAAAATAGATTTAAAAAGTACACTTCTCTTTTAAAATTTTTATATATCATCACTAGTCCCATAATGAGAAGTCTCCTCGTACCATCGCATGATAAAATTTAGTAGTAATGAAACTGAAATATTAATGTTTCTAAAATTTTAATTTCAGTTTTTTAAGTTTAATTTCACGGTTTTAAAATGTGATGGAAAATAAGGATAACCACCACATTCATATATATCACACTTGTGATGCGAAAAGTCGAGATTGATACTATCGTGATCACAAATTGTGATTGTTTAACTTTGGGCAAATCTTGTTAAAAAAAAAACTTTGGGCAAATTACCTCCTCGATCCCCCTTGAGATTTAATTAAATTACAAATATTTTTTTAAAATTTTAAAAATTACATCTTAGCCCTTGAGATTTATATTAACATAACCAAAATATAAATTGATAGATGATAATTGATCTTGTTGAAATCTGTTTGATAAATCAACAAAAATTATAAAAGAATTACGTTAGATGGAACAAAAAGAAAATATAAGTTTTTGGAACTATGTTTGATTTGTTATTTAAAAAAATAAAATTCAGATTTAAAAAAATAAAATAAAAACTAATTCAAGAAAAATAAATATGAAAATATATATTTAATTTGTAAAAATTATTTCTAACCACTCAAAAAATAAAATTATATAAAAATAATAATTATTTTTTTATTTTTTATTCTTAACCAAATTAATTTTTAATTTTTTAATAAAAAATTTTTTAAAAAAATTCTAAAAATCAAACCAAATCTATACTAAGTATTTTTTGACAAGCCATTTTTTGTATTTTTAACTTATTTAATTATTTGTTAATTTTATGATATTTTCACTATCTAACACTACAACATATAAGAGTTTAGAGACCAATATTTTTTATTTTTAAAAGTGAAAATTTTGTTGCAAAAGACATTTAGAGATTAATTTCTATCGTCGTGAAGATAGTCACTAAAAGGCCACCCTAAAAAGTAAAAAATAAGGCTTTTAGCGATAAAATTTCGAAAATGTCAATAATAAATAGACTTTCAGGAACAAAATAATTTGGTCTCAAAATGGTTTATTTTTTAAGATAAAAAATTTGATAGCAAAGAGATAATAATTAATCACTAATGTGTAATTTTCGTTATAAAAATATAATGATGACCTTTTTGGCAACAAAAATATTTGTTCCTCTAAAAATAATTTTATCCCTAAATTTTAGTCTCTAAAACCTTAATTTTTTTGAAGTGTGATAAGTGTTTTTCCATCTTAATTTTTCATTTCATAACTTATTTAAAAATGACAATTTAGCTAAATCTCAAGAGGAATCTGTAATTTAGTTAAATCTCAATGGAATGTTGGTAATTTGCCCTTATTTGTCAAAATGACATTTTAGTCAATTTATAATACCCGTTAACAATGTTAATTACGATAGAACGGAATGTAATATTTGAAATCTTATGGAAGAATTTGTAATTTTTTCAAATCTCAAAGGAGGTATAGGTAATTTGCTCATTTAAAAAAGAAAAATATTGTCCACGCTTGTAGATAAAAAGTGAGCCTAACAGCCTATCTTATTTATTTATTTATTTATATTTATTTTTAATTTTTTTTTATCTCTTTCGGTGTAAAAGTCCAGCTGATTAATTAATTTAAGATCCTAAAGTTGGGATTTTAATGATAATTAATTCGCATGTCAATTTCAAAAAAATGACATTTTAATTTTTTATCAATATCTTTTAGAAAGAAAGGACAGCCTTGTGGGCGGTTGTTGTTTTAGGAGTAACGTTTGTATGAAGTTAAGAAATTTTTAAGGTGACATATTCTTCGTTGATAATTGATATAAATGATAAGTATGTCATATTTATATTCTTATTTGAGTTGAGAAACAGCTTCTCTTAAGTCTCATCATGAATCGGAGAGTTTTAATATAGTCACTGTGAGTTCATCTAGAGTTTGTTTTAATGATCTGAATCGTTCATCTTATAATATTCATTTAATATATTATTTATTAACAAAAATCAGATAAATTAGACACCAATAACTACTCAATTGGATTATATTTGTCTAAAAAAATATTAAAGACTAATCAATTCAATTTTTTATATAAATAATATACTTAATAAATTTTACAAAATAAATAATTTGTATTATCGAAACAAAGTCAAACTAAGCGGGGGGTTGGATCTTTCTAATCGCATCATGGATCAGTCAGCTCTTCCCTTATGCTGTGTTTGGTTGAAGGATTTGGGGAGGGATTTGTAAAGAGGAAGGGAAAATGTGTGTGAAACTAGGTGAAATATAGACATGCTTAATTCACATTTCATCTACCTTTTTTATTTTTCTTTCCAAATCTCTTCCCAAATCTCCCAACCAAACACAATATTAGAGTTGCAATAGGAGAGATTGGTTATTTATGTATACAATATTTTTCATGTTACGGACATAAATTTGGATTAATCACTTTTTGGGACAAGTTTTGACTTTGGGCAGGAAGATGTTTACAAGTTTAGGTAAACTCTCTTGTAAATATACAAGAAACTTCGTGAAAGAAATGTTGGATTTACTTATAGGTTTTAATAGATAAATTTACTATTTAATAGGTCTTGTAAAAAGTAATGACATTTTTTATTAAAAATTATTAGTAAAATGTTACTAATTGTTAATTTTTAGTCACAGTTTAAAAATTTTATCATAAAAAATCACTAATTATATGTTTTAGTGATAGTTTAAAAAAATCGTCACAAAAATAAGTTACTAATTTTTAACTTTCAAAGATAGTTTAAAAAATTCGTCATAGAAAAACGTCACTAATTGTAAGTTTTAGTGACAATTTATAAAAGTCGTGACAAAAAAAAAAGTCATTAATTGTCAATTTTTAGTGACATATGCAAAAAATTGTCACAAAAAGTTTTTAGCAACGATTTTATTATGATTTCAATAGGATTTTATGGGAATTAAGTCCAACCATTAAAATCTATTGGTAGTTTGTCCTTTTTTTTATTCATATGTTCAATACTTTTAACCTTAATACATACTTATGTCTTGGAAATGTGGTAAACTTTAGTTTTAAATTTGTGAATCAAACTAGGTCATGCATACTTATCTTTATTTGTTAAATTTGATGGGTCAAACTTGTTCACAGGCACAAGATTTTACGATTCTATAATGTTGGGTAACACAAGTTTGAACATGTACAAATTGTTCAGTAATGCATGTCCAAACATGGGTAATTTGTTCAGCAACACAGATCTGAACATGGCGGCAGAGAAATCGACGGCAAAGAGATCGACGACGAAGAAAGGTCAATGGTAAGAGATTGGCTATGATAGGGATCGACGGCAGAGCTCTCTTGACGGTGAGAGGAAGATTGGAGAATTGATCAACTGTTAAGGGTTTTGGGAGATGAAGAATTTTTAAGGGGTATGCTAAAGGTTGTGTATTTTGGTGGGTGTGATATTTTTACAAGAATAATTTTTGGTATTATTTGAGGTGTTTTAGAAATTTTTAAGATTTTGAATTTTATAGGTAGTGGTTCAAAGAAACGAGAGGTCCAAAGTATTAATTGAGGTACTAATAGCAATACTTCATATCATTATATATAATTTTTTTGTTTATATAGAATTACTATTGATAAACTTTATAATTTTTTTTTTTTTTTGAGAGCATGAAAAATGGTTATATTAAAATAAAAGCAATAAGACCTAAAAGGCCAAACAAACAACAAAACAATAACTACAAACAACAACAAAAAAAAATAACAAAATAAAAAACAATCTGCCAAAAGCCATTAAACATTAACTTATAACTTTTTCCAATGACTATTCAAATATTTTTTGAAAAATCCAATGATAAGTTATTTCTCATAAAAAATAACAAGGGGAAATTATAAATTAGCAATTTTTTTGAAATCTTTCCACCGATTTATAATTTTTCCAAATAACAAAGGGGAAATAATTGAACAGTGTAGCAGTGATTTTAAAAGTCATCCCAAACATACAAGTTTTTTTTACCTACCTTTTTAACCAAATAGCCAAAAAATTACTAAATTAGCCTGTTCCCAAACGAGGCCTTATTTGTGTAGAGCCTCCCTTACCACATTAGGTAAATTTAGGAGTTCAAATTGTGGTTCTCTAGCACTTTTCTTTCATTTGAGTACATATTAAAAATATTTACAGATTAGTGATAAATTATATATATACATATATATTAAAAATTAAAATTATAATAAACTTTATCTTGCGTTTGTAATTAATTTTTTAAAAAACCTCTGATATGTTATTTTCTCAAAATTATTCAAGAAGAAACACATCACTACTGCCAGGTGGATCTTCAATAGATAATTTTACTTCATGTTATACATAAATTTGGTAAATTTCATTGAAGATCATTAAAAAGTGAAATTATAGCACAAATTTGTGTATTAAAGTTATATAACACAAAGTGATAGAAGTGGCACCCATTCGCGTGTGTTTAATATTTGTTAGTTTAGAGAGTGGGTGTGTGCTCCAATGGTATGAAAAATGATTTTGCTCTCTCAATTCCACCATCAATAATGTGGAATTATAGATGTTAAAGATGAGAGGAGTATGAAATCACTTCACATTGGTCTTAACCACATCATAGGGGGTGGAATTGGGAAGCCTCAATCAAGGGATCAATCATTTTTCTTTTATGTACATTTCTTTTCTTACAAAGTTCACGTAAGATTTTTCAATTTTTTTCTTCTAAATTTATGGTCTAGGGATTGGACTTAGGTAAAGAGAGCACGGCCACGTGCTATTTCATGATATTATGATTAGTAGAAAATGTGAGATATTATGATTTTGTATTAGGTAATTGAGAAACCTGAAGAGATATGATGAATGATAATTAATAAAAGCGTACGAACATATGGTATTTTAGAAATACTTAATAATTTTTCGTTCAGGTAATATAGATAGATGAACCAAGGTTATTTATTCACGGGTAACATTATTAGAGTAAATCTTTGAAGAGTGCTTGTATATGCGTTTCCTCCTTACAAATTTCACGTAAGATTTTTAAATTTTTTTTTCTAAATTTATGATTTAGGGATCCGACTTGGGCAAGGCCCATTCTAAATTTCTGAATTCAAGATCTATTAATGTGAGTATATGGGCCCAGATCTGGACTTGGCCCATTTGGGACTGATTAATGAAATATAAACATTGTAAAACAAGTTTTAAAATGGCAGGTCTTCGTGTAGTTCCAGGAAAATTGTCTGGGTCACGGCCCACCTCGCATGCCCATGATCAGCCCAAATATTTTAGGTTCTGTCTAGCTTGCCTTTGGGCTTATTGATGCAACCTAGGAGCATGAAATGAATAGTTTCCTAGTTGTGAGACTGATGATTTACATGTTTATCTTATTAGAAACTTTGTGTACGTAAAAAATTTCATCTCCAAGAGCCTGCAAAAGGGAAACTTTAAGCTCATCAAATTAAATATTTGAGTATTTATATACAGATGGCAAATTTATAAAACACCTATACATAATGATTTGACTGAGTTTTGAACCTATTACTTTTGTTTAAAGAGCCCCATTGAAATGCTTTTAAAAACTGATACTACTACATCTTTATGCTACAAATATTTTTGTTGTAAAAAGTATCATTATATTTTTAGCAACGAAAATTGGACATTAGTCATAAATTATTATCTTTTTGTGACCAAATTTTTTATCACAAAAAATAAATCATTTTGAGACCAAATTATTTTGTCCCTAAAAGTGTATTTATTAGTGACAATTTCAAAATCTTGTCGCTAAAAGCTTTATTTTTTACTTGTATTATTTTGTCCCTAAAAGTGTATTTATTAGTGACAATTTCAAAATCTTGTCGCTAAAAGCTTTATTTTTTACTTGTCGGGACGACTTTTTAACGACTATCCTCATGACGACAGAAATTGGCCCATAAATATTTTTTGCAACAAAATTTTCACGTTTAGAGACCAAAAATTTTAGTCTCTAAAACTCTTATATGTTGTAGTGCCTTTCAACCCAATTCATCACAATTCATATGCCATGGAATGGAATAGAAAGTTGAAACTTGTTTTATTTATTTGCAGCTGAGTTACTAGGCTTTGATGATTATATTCCTCCCTATGCAACTGTAAAAGATCAAGACATACTAGGAGTGAATTATGATGCATCTGCAGCTTCTGGGATTAGACATCAAACTCCGCAACTATCGGTATTTAATTAATCTAATATGCTCTAATTATTTCTCTAGTGAAGAGATTATATTTTTTGCACTAACTGGTGCACACATATTTTGTTTGTCATTATAGGTTGGTGGGAGGATTTGTATGAATGAGCACAGTTACAGAAATACTGCATTAATGCAAGTGGTGAACATACTAGGTAATGATGAGGACTTGGTTGTAATTATTTCCAACTTACTGATCTTAATCCAATTACACCTTACTACTAATGCTAAAGCTGAAGAATTCTCTCTCTCAAGCACACAAATACTCTAAAAGGAAAAGTGTGATACAAACTTATTTTAAGCGTGAATTCCATCATATAAAGGTTAAATTCAGACCAAAAACTAAGTTTCTGAATTTTTTTTTCTCTATCTGAATTTTTTTTATTCCAACATTACCACTAACCATAAGTGCATTTATTGTTTGCATTGCTCGTGGCATAGGTTGTTATCTGTAATCACTTTCAAAATAGGGTTCGGATCCTCTCCAATTAACTGCAGTTTAGGTTGGGTTTGAGGTTAACATACTAGGTAATGATGAGGACTTGGTTGTAATTATTTCCAACTTACTGATCTTAATCCAATTACACCTTACTACTAATGCTAAAGCTCAAGAATTCTCTCTCTTACTCTAAAAGGAAAAGTGTGATACAAATTTATTTTAAGTGTGAATTCCATCATATAAAGGTTAAATTCAGACCAAAAACTAAGTTTTTGAATTTTTTTTATTCTAACATTACCACTAACCATAAGTGCATTTATTGTTTGCATTGCTCGTAGCATAGCTTGTTATCTGTAATCACTTTCAAAATAGGGTTCGGATCCTCTCCAATTAACTGCAGTTTAGGTTGGGTTTGAGGTTGACTTTTTTAGTCAACTTTTTTTTGAACTATTTTTACAGCTAAGACAACTAATCGGTTTAAGAAGTTATTAAAATAACTATTTTTAGTGAGTTCAAAAAGCTAATGTGAGATTTAAAATTTTCAACTGATGACAAACAGATATGTTTGTTTTTTTTTTTTTCGTTTTTATAGCAAAAAATCACTTTTCAAAGTTGTTTTCAAGCAGCAACTTTGTGAGTCCACGGCTCTTTCTCAACACATATTCCAGTTAGCTAGAGGAAAAAGCCGTGTGTTTTGAAGTAAATGCTCATTTTGTCCAACTAGTTAAACTTATCAAACTACAATTGCTTTTTATTTTTATTTTTATTTTTCATGATTTTTGTTTCTGAACAATTTTTATATTTTCGAACCCTACATTAATAGACAATGGAATTGTTCAGTTTGTATTAGACAGTAATATGTTGGCTTAAGATTTGGGTTCTGTTGGACACTGTAGTACTATATTGATGCGCTCGATATATCGGTTGGTATAAAAATTACATTTGTATCAACCGGTTTTGGATATGTATTCTCTTATAGCAAATTTATGAGCCATTTCACAACTAATACTGTTGGTTCAGAGTCAAATACAAACGGTTTAGTTGCTATAAAAATATTTTTTGTGGCTGATAACACCAAATTTCATTTACATATCATATCACTTCCTAGTCCTGATATTGTTACATCACAACCGATACTAATATGTTTACTGATACTGCTATTTAAAATCATGGCTTGCTTGCCACTATTAACATGCTAATTTTAAGTACACTTTCCAGGTCAATTTCTAGGTTTTGACAATTTAACTCCACCTTGTTCAACTGAAAGAGGCTCAGAGGGCATCCTTATGGGTGTAAACTATGGATCAGGAGGTGCAGGAATTCGCGATGAAACTGGGGAAGAACTGGTAATTAGATGGTGTGTGTGTGTGTGCGCGTGCGTGTGCGCGAGCGCACATGCATGTTGTTTTGTTAACACATACTCCAAACTTAGAATTTTTGTGTCCAGTTAAAGAAAAAAAGAACACTCATATTTTTTGATTAATTCATTAACTCGTACATCTTGAAAATTTTCTCTCATCAATTGTTAAAAGTATTTGGTTGAAGAGAAAGTATGACCCCAAATAGAGCACACACAAGCCTTTGTTCAATTAAGATGACACAATAGAATGTGAATAACAGAAATAACATAAATATTTTTTTTCCTCCTATTTTGGGAAAAAAAAATACCCTATTTGAGATAGGCATTATTACAACTATGCCTAGATTGCTTATTTACTTCTTATGATTACAGGATACTCTATCATAGCAAATTTCCATGTTATCTACATATAGCTGATGGTTTAAGCATTTCATAGAATCAGGTGCAAACAATAACTTTTCATATTTCCAACCAGGGCGATCGGATCAGCATGAATAATCAGTTACTAAATCATCAGACCATAGTATCACGCATTGCCACCTTACTAGGGGGTGAAGAGGGGGCTGCAAATTACCTAAGCAAGTGCATATATTCAATTGGAATGGGAAGTAATGATTACATTAACAATTACTTATTGCCGGAGTATTATCCTACAAGTCATTTATATACACCGGAACAATATGCGTCTGCCCTAATTGAAGAATATTCTCAGCAATTACGGGTTGGTATTACAATTTGTAATTTTATAATTTTATTACAATGGGCATATACATTGAGATGGTTATTTTATTTTTATTTTTTTGTTTTTCTTGGCTTATAATAGACTCTGTACAAGCTTGGAGCAAAAAAAATGGCAATCTTCGCACTTGGTCTAATAGGTTGCACTCCAGCTGAAATGACTACCTATGCCACCAATGGAACCGAATGTGTGTTGGAGATTGACAATGATGTTAAACTTTTCAATGAGCAACTCAAGTCACTTGTTGATGACCTCAATAATGATCTGACTGACGCAAAATTCATCTATATAAATGTTACTGAAATTTCTTCAGGGAATCTATCCGCTGTTGGTATGTTACTTCAATTTTATATCTCTTGTATTCATAATGTAAATCTTCTTTTATTTTGTATTTTATAATTATGTGTAAAGTATTTCTATAGAACGAAATTAAGCGAAATACTGATAAAAGTGATTTGTTTCAGGTATTACAATTTCAAATGCTCCATGTTGCATTGTATCCTCAAACATAGGTAAGGGACAATGTATACCTAATCAAGTTCCATGCAGTAACCGGAGCATCTATGCATTCTGGGATGGATTTCATCCGACTGAGGTTACAAATGCATACATCGGAACCAGAGCTTATAGTGCTCAGACTTCATATGACGCTTATCCTATTGATATCAGTAGCCTAGCTCAACTATAATAGGGTTTCTAGCTCTGCTGTTATTTTCTTAAATAAACTATGCTTTGGGTTAAATTAAAACTTGAAACATTTATATGTTTCATACCATTGTCCAGTAGTAGCAGGGTGGAGGCACGTCAGGCTCAGGTCATGTGACCCGCTCAACTTTTGGAAAATTATGCTTGTCTTTTGTGAAAAAACAATTTAAACCTTTCAAGTAATATTGGGAAATGTTTATATCACTATTTTTTTTTTTACCTCTTTATATATATATATATATATATATGTTTAATTTGTCACTTTAAATGTTTGATTATGTTAATTTTTTTTTATATAAATTTTATGTTAGAGAAATGTTATATGTCATTGATTTTCTATCACCTCTTATATGAATACTCATAATTAGTTCATTTATTTATAAATAATTTTTACATAATTAATAACAACTAATAATATACTGTTATATGATTTAGTGATTCAAAGCGGTGAAAAAAACAAATGATATTTAGCAATCCTATGTATTATTTATTTACCCTTTCTTTTATTTCTTTCTCTATCCCTCTCTATATCTCTTTTTGTGTGTGCATCTTTCTATAATTTAATTGGTTAACTTGAGCTTATATTTAATTATAATTTTTGCGTCGCACTAATTTTTAATTCTGCCATCGAATAAAAATTAAGTTAAATTGGATTGTAAATTTTGTTTAGATTTCAATTCAGTAATTAAATCCCGACTCTACTAGCTGGCAAAAAGGCCTTTTGTGCCCAGTTCCAATGCTACCACCAGTGGTAGCACAGCTATGGGGCAGGCAGATGTGAGTGTTGTCACCACCACAACCAAGACTGCCAATTCCTTTGCCAACACAGCTCCACAAACTATAGCCAACCCTACCCAATCCCAGAGGACTTTTACCCAACTCTACATGACCTTATCTCAAGCCATGAAGGTGCTAATCAAAAAATGGCACCTCAAACCATTAGAACCCCGCCTATTACATGATCCTCTTCCACCCAAACACAACCTTACAAAATGCTGCACGTTTCACCAACAACATGGTCATGATACCGACTAATGCTTCCGACTACATCATGAGATTCAAGACCTCATTGACAATAAGGTGATTGCACTACCCCAGAAACCAAATATAACTACAAACCCACTCTTGGCCCATAATCAAGTTCCTCCACCTCAAAATCTAAACATGATCCATACATTGGCCATCCCCTACATCCCTAGCGTATATATTACCCCTTCACACATTCAAAGACCAATGTTGTTCATTCCCAAAAGCACAGCTCTGTGCATGATGGACATGTCCGCAATTCAACCTAAGCCTGTGGTGGTGACAGTTGTAGTAGAAGGGAGGTTGACCTTGGAGGAAGGCTTGAGTCCGTTGCCGGAAAGTTCTGAGAACTTAACTGGTGAGATGTATTGTAATGACCCATTCTTGGCAAGGCAAAACCTCACCAAGAGGGTGCAGTTCAAACACTCTAGCACCTGTACACAACAATCACTGTATAATTCTTATATCACATCACCACATCACCAAAAGTGCATAAGACCTTTCGATTGGCCAACATATATGAGATGATCTATTCAAAGACAAAAATATCATCATGCAACAAGATAGTTCCCAAGCATCACTTCCCAAAAAGATAAAACATACTATTCACGAATCCATCAATACATCCAACTTCATAAAACAAATATTTACAATCAATCTCCTTCATAAAAAATAAAGGATAAAACTACATCCTAGAATGACCCTAAGAAAAATCTCAACTGCAAGATGTCCACATTTGATCCTTCAAAAATTATGATCTTCCAAGTTGAGGCGAGCCACACAAAAGTCAAGGAATCTGAAAAAAGAAAATTATTTAAAAAGAATGAGTTAATGCCATACCAATACCATGGAGTTATAAAACTTGCTCCTTCTAATTGGGTTCAAAATAAAGACAATAAACATAAGAGCTTAATTGGACTGAAATTTATACAAAATAAAAAAAAATAAAAATAATGAAATAAAATTTTCATAAACCGTTATCAAGATTTTTCCAAGGAATCTCATAAGGTAGAAAAAAAAAATATTTGAATAATGAAAGTAAACAAAAATACAACTTTTCACTACATTAAGATTTCATGTCCATCATACAAACCACTACATAGTCTTAGGGTCGCGTTACCTTGTGACTTGGGTGGTGATGGTTCCGTTACCCAAAATATAACCACAGGAACATAACTCATGTCATCGTAGCATTTCAATTCTTATTTCAATATTTCGGTCCCCAGGACCCCTTATGTACAATGATCCTTATCGTCCTTAAAACATTTCGGTTCCCAGGACCCCAAAGCATTTTGGCCCTTGTGGCACTGTGAAACCCCGTATTTTTGAGGTATTAATATTTTAATGACAGGTATTGGTGATTGTTTGGTGGTAAGATTTTTAGATGAGAATCTAACTTATTTTTCTCTATTTATTTTATCTCATTTTCTCTCCACCTCATTATTATTCATCTCCTTTGTTTTCTAATAATTTTTCATTATTCTTGGGCACCAAGTAAATTTTATTTTATTATTTTTTCATCATTTCCTTGCTTACCAAGTAATCTTTTATTTTTAGTTTCTTTAATCTTCATTTCTCTCCAAGTTACTTTGTCTCTAAGAAAGTTTCTTTTCTTGTTCTCCAAGTAAATCCCTTTCTTACCCACCAAGTAAAGTTCCTTTCTTTGGCCCCAAGTCTTTCTTTTCTTTTGTCCCAAGTATCCTTGTCTATAAATTGAGCTCACCTCTCAACTTCTTTCTATGGTTCTTCCCATATCTCTCTCCATTTGTTATATAGATATAGAGTTTAGATTAAGAATGTTTAAAGTGAGAGTAAGCATTTTCATAAAGTATGAGAGTTGTAGATTTGTGAACCCTTACATACCTTATGGCTTAGAATTTGGAAATCCATGGAGAAATATCGAGATTTGAGTGTTGGTGATGGAAGAGATTGATTTGAGGTAATTCGGGTGGTATACAATATGATTCCTTTAAATCTCTTTGCAAAGAGTTTATTTTACTTACTTCCAATTTGTAATCCTTTTGATTATTGTGATCATTTGTTAAATTCTGTGAAATCATTCTCGTTAATACGTTCGATTATTCTAGTCATTTGATAAATTCTATGAAGTTGTTTTGTGTAGTCAGTGTTGATTTGTCTGGCTAAATGACGTGGAAATGCTCCGTACATGGATCGAGTAGACCTTGCCAATAGCTTGGACCAATAGCCTGGATAAGCGGTTGTGCTTGGGTGAGGTGGGTGAGGCCGGTCATTGATCGTGTACCGAGTAGGACCGGGTATTTGGTTCTGGATAAATTATCATATGTCGAGTTGACTTGTTTGTGCAATTTGGTAAATTGCTTGATATTATTGAATCTAATCGGTTGTGTAATTGTTGGATCTCTGTTGATTTATTTTCTGTCCGAGCCTTGTTATTCCTGTCGTATTGTATACTTCTCGAATTAATTTATTTTTCAGGTGTGGAGCAAATTTAGTGGCGATTGGAGTTGAAGCATCTAAAGAGATTATTTGAGTTGGAGATTTTTTAGTCCACAACTATATATTATTTTTGCAGATTTGTATAATTTAGATTTTGGAGACATTTGTGTTAATTATTTATGGAGACGATTGATATATTTGAGATTATGAGTTATCTACAATTATACATTTGAGGTTGATTTGATTTATTAACGGCCTAGAAGTTGGGGCGTTACAGGCACCAAAGGCTATATTCGGTTATATGATCAATAAAACAAATACCCTCACATAATGTTTCATTGTCATTCAATCATCATCATCATAATCATAAAATTTGAAGGACTCAACGTAAATAAATTCTCAAAAAAAAAATTTAATGCTTCATTATACAAATGAAATCATATATTTATTTAAACTCAACCCTTGGACTCAATAGATTTATAGATTTTCTTTTTATGCATATATTATGATGAAATGTATCATTCACTTCCCTTTAATTCAAAAATATTTTCAAACTTTGTAATAAAAATAGAGGTAAGGTAATTTCCATGGTAAGTATACTCACCTCCAAAATAGCAAAAGCGTAGATTTGACACTCTACGAATTAATTCCCAGGAGGTGTAGAGACGTCTTCCACTAATCCTAACAATTAGTAAATAGGATCTAAAATTAGGTAAAAGCTTTCAATGAAAATTACAACATCTACAAAATTGATCATAAATAAGTCATACTATGGAATGACAAGCTATAGAACTCCTCCAACTTCAAGTCACCCAAACAAATAACTTATCCAATCTCCACAACACCCATCCTTTGTACATTTTTGAGTTATTAACTTTTTAAATATCCAACCAATTTATATGCACAATACCACGATCAATTAACTACAAAAGTCAAAAATCAACATTTTCATAAACTCAACAACTTAAGTAAACCACTTCAATCATTTATAAAATTCCTCCATAGAATATAGAGATACCCAATCCACCATTTATCAAATCAATTTCAACATATAAATTTCTTAACACCAAAATCTCCAATTTTTATATCACATTCAAACCCTAGATTAACCCAAATCTCAATCTCCAAAACAATCATCAAATTGATTATTTTTCTACATGTAAAACATTCATAGAAACTAATTGAGAGTATAAAACTCAACAATGAAACCCCAAATCATAATAGATCTAAAATAAAAAAATTCATCATCTCTAACTCAAAATATGTAAAACCTTAAACTAAACTTTTTAGAGAAAGATTCTTACCAATTAAAAGCCTCTAGTCCATCAAGAAAATAAACCCCAAGCTTTGATTCTTCAAAAGATTAAGAAAAATCTAGAGTTGGTACTTCTATTGTGCTATTTTCGGATGGAGTAAAGGAGTGGCCGACTGGACCCTTTTTCTGGCGAGATAATGTGGTCGGCGGTGGTGGAGATGGTGGGTTAAGGTGGTGGTGTAAGGGTGGAGCAAGGGTGTGGTGTTTGGCCACCAAGAAAGTAAAGGAAAATGAGAGAGAATGCAGAGAGAAGTTAGAGAGGGAAGAATGAAGACAGTGAAGAAAAAAAATCTGCACTTTTTTTTTTTGTTTTTTGTTGAAATGGGGTGTTTGGTCACACCTACTATCAAGTTTGGAGCTGGGTTTTGATATCCTAAATGGAGTTTAACATAGGAGTGTGTTTGGCTCTAGATGAATGTTGGGAATACTATATGTATGATCCGAGCTGCTACATTGCGCTAACCGGTCAAATCAAACTCGAACTAGTGCTACCAACTGTGGTTAGGAAAGATGGCTCGAGCCAGGGGTTGGATGATTTGGCAAAATTTGAGGAGGATATAGACAACTTGCAGTTCTTTGATGAGTAGGATCAAGGGGATGTGTAGATTAGCTGGTTCGACTTGAACGGATCAAATGAAAACTTTGGGTGGCTGAGTGATGAGCCAGATAAGGAGAAAGGAATTGAAATAAAATCGGAGGAAAAGAAAGCAGGAATTGCTATAGTGGTCGGAAGGGCCGATGAAAAGGGAAAGTTGCCGGAGAATGTTGGCATAGAAAATTTAGCTCAGGAATTGGGCGTTGTGAGCACTACGGACACAGCACAGGAAGCTGCATTGAAGCAGTTTTAACGAGAGAGGATTAAAGAAAACCAGAAATCAGTAATGACCCAACACCCTGTGGGGGATACCTGTGATGTGAAGGTAATAAAAATAGAGTCGGACAACTGTTTGTCGGCTACTGAAGGTGTATGGTGGGACGAAAACGATCTACATTTGGCCCATACCGATAAAGACTGGGGTGAGTGCCTTCCAGACAACACGTGGTATATTGAAGAAATAGATCACATGACAAGAAGTGGGCGGCATTTTAAGCCACCGCACTTAGATCAGGCTGAGGCATCTGGAAAAGACAGAGAGGTCGAGAAACAGAAAGAGAAACAGTTGGAAGAAGAGGAGTTATTGAAACAGCTTAAGAAAATCCAAGTTGACATCTAAATCTGGGGTCTTCTCATGGCCTCCTTGGTACATCGTTAGGAAGTACTATCAGCAATGGACAAGGCTAAATTGTCCATTGACACTACCCCTGAACAGCTTGTGGGATTGGTCTTCCCAGGTGGTACCAGGGCAACCCTAACTTTCTTTGACAAAGAACTACCACCAGAAGGCTCAGCTCACAACAAACCCTTGTACATATCTATGGAGTGTATAGAGAAATGGATACCGGTGGTGTTGATAAATACCGGTTCGGCCATCAATGTCTGTCCTTCTTGCACAACCTATGCAATTGGCCTTAAATCAGCGGACTTTGTTCTCACAACAAAAGTAATTTGGGCATATGATAATACGAGTAGAGAGGTCATAGGCACGGTTCAAGTTAGAGTTCAGGTGGGCCCAGCTCAGCAAGAGGTTGAGCTTCATGTCTTAGATGTGCCGGCTACCTTCAATTTGTCGTTAGGGAGGCCCTGGTTGCATCATGTGAAAGCTGTCTCCTTCAATCCATCAAATGTTGAAGTACCCTCATGGGGGAGGAGTGGCGATTGTTTTTGGGAATTCATCAATTCACCCACCGCCGGAGGGAACTACACCAGTGCTGGAGATCACCCATGGTGAGGAGGATGTATTCCTCTCGGGCTTCACTTTGGTTGAAGCCTGGGTAGTGTAGACCATTTTGGCCGCAAATGAGGGCATGCGTGTCAGTGCCCAGTCTATCTATTTTATGAACAAACAGCAGCATATGCCAAGAATGGGGCTCGGAATAAGTGGCCGTAAAGGTGTTGCAACACTGACAGATTTGCTGCATAACCCACATGCATTTGGTCTAGGCTATGTACTTACCAACGAGGGCTCTATCAGGAAAGAAAAAGAAATCAGAGGCAGAGCCAAGGCCAAGCAAGCCGGGAAATATGAGGAGCTCATCCACAGGCCAATCCAAGGAACGTTGAATGGCCGCTTTGTTCGGGAGGGAGAAGATTTCCTTTTTTTGTGGCTTTCCTGAGCCTTGGGTGAATTCCACGAAGTAGCATGTCCTCGAGTTCGAAATCTTCTTTGATCTGCAGCTACAAGATAGTGATACCGAAGAAAAGGCTGAACCAAGTATTGAAGCTGAATAGAGCATGGAAAGTGACTCAGACAACAGTGAACTTGGAGTAGGGGTAGCACTGGCTTGTCTCCTAATAGATCTTGCGACCGACTCAGAGAACTTGGGGGATAACCTTACCACCTCCATGATTGGGAAAGAACCAGGTGTGAACCCAATTAGCAGCATTTTGGATGCATTAAAGGCACCATCTCTTATCTGGCAGCTGGAGAAAGGCTATATGTCCAGTTCTGAGTCAGGTGATGAGCTAGAATTTGATTCCATTGAGTTTGTGGAGTCGGAATCAGGTTCAAGTTCTTCTGAGTCTGGGTCTGGTATTTTTGGGGGTGGTAACCCAGATACCAAAGTCCTGTCTAGGTCTTCATTCAACTTTTCTTTTGAGTTTGTAACCGAAGATCTAGACCTTTTGAATGAGAACTTTGCGAATTTTGTATACTTCTCTGTGTTGTTGGTTTATTGTATTGACCAAGATTTTTAGAATTTTAATGAAAACAAAGAGGAAGGAATTCTTCTGGTTTTAAAAAACTTGATTAATCAAGAGGAGGAGAGGTTTGCTAAATCCTGTGATAATGAAATCATTGCCATTAATGTGGGCATTGAGAAGGATCCATTTGGTCCAGATCGGGTCCACGTTGTCTTCGGAGGAACGCGAACACTTTGTCGTTTTATTAAAAGATTTCAAAGATGTTTTCGCATGGTCCTACGAAGACATGCCTGGAATCAATCCTGAGATTGTACAACATCGGATCCCTCTTGACCTTGAGGCTCGACCAATCAAGCAAAAGTTGCGTAGAATCCATCCGGATTAGGCATTGAAAATCAAGGAAGAGATCACCAAGCAGACCAAGACAGGTTTCTTGTTAGTATCTGAGTATCTGACATGGTTGGCCAACATCGTCCTAGTGCTGAAAAAGGATGGTAGTATTTGGGTATGTGGACTTCCGGGACTTGAACAAAGCTAGTCCGAAGGATGATTTCCTCTGCGGCACATTGATGAGTTAGTGGACTTCACTGCGGGCCATGCATTGCTATCATTTATGGATGGGTTTTTTCGAGTATAATCAGATTCTGATGGCGCCTAAGGATAAAGAGAAAACAACATTCACTACGCCGTGGGGTACCTACTGCTACCGGGTTATGCTGTTTGGGTTGAAAAATACTGGAGCTACCTATCAGAGGGCTGCGACCACTATTCTGCATGACATGATCCACAAAGAGGTCGAAGTTTATGTGGACGACATGATTGTCAAGTCCAAAGAAAGAGAGGGCCACTACACCGCCTTGAAGAAATTCTTTCAACGGATTAGAGAATATAGGTTGAGATTAAACCCGCAAAAATGCACCTTCGGCGTAATGGCAATAAAAATGCTAGGCTTTTTGATCACACAAAGGGGCATCAAAGTAGATCCTTTCAAAATCAAGGCCATCCTGGAAATGCCACCACCAAGGACTAAAAAGGAGGTGCGAGGCTTTCTGGGTAAAGTGCAATTCATAAGACAGTTTATTTCTAAATAAACCTTGACTTGTGAACCATTATTTGGTCTCCTGAAGAAAGGGAAGAAATTCTGATTGGATGATCGATGTCAATTTGCCTTTGAACAGGTTAAGCAGTACCTCCAGAACCTGCCCGTGTTGTCACTGCCAGAGCTGGGGAAGCCTTTGATTTTGTATCTCTTAGTGACAGACACGACCATGGGATGTATGCTCCCTCAGGAATTTGAAGATAGGGTGGAGAAAGCCATCTACTACTTGAGCAAGAAAATGCTAGATTATGAGAAAGTTTGCCTAGCTTTGGTATGGGCTACCCGAAAGTTGAGGCACTACTTGTTAGCTTACTCTATAATCCTGGTTTTGAGATTAGATCTCATCAAATAGCTCTTTGAGAAATCGGCGCTTATAGGTAGGCTGGGGTGGTTGCTCCTTCTATCCGAATTTGATCTCAAATATGTCACCCGCAAGTCAGTCAAGAGAAAAGCTGCAGCGGAGTTCCTGCCAGACCGCCCAATAGAAGGAGATGAGGTAGTGGAATACTTGTTCCCAGATGAAGCCATTCTACAAGTTGAGGAGCAAACTTGGATGATGTACTTTGACGAAGCGTCCAATCAGTACGCTTATAGGATACGTGTGTTGCTGATAACATCCAATAGCTCCCATATACCTTTAGCCTTCAAACTCCATTTCAAGGTGTCCAATAACAAAGCAGAATATGAAGCATGTATTGCTTGTTTAGAAGCCGCCCTAGAACTAGGGGCAATAAGATTGGATGTTATCGGGGACTCGAACTTAGTTGTTTCTCGAGCGAATGGAGACTAGAAAGTCATTGAAGAAAAGATGAAGGTGTACTGTCAGACCTTGGACGTTCTGATTTCTAGGTTTGAAAAGATGACTTTCACGCATCTACTGAGAGAGAACAACAGGTTCACTGATGCTTTAGCAACTCTATTTTCTATAGTAGACATCCCATTTGGAGTCTGAATGTGTCCAATTATCATTGAGCAGAAATACACATCGGCTTATGAAACTATTGCTGCGATAGATGAAGTGCAAGACAAAAACCCCTGGTACTACGATATTTGGAATTTCTTGGAAAATGAGACATATCCACCAGGGGCAAATGCCAAGGACAAAAGGGGAATACGGTGAATAGCTATCCAATTTATCATCTGCGGAGGTAAACTATATAAAAGAGGTCATTTGGGAATGCATAAGTTGTGTGTGGAAGAAGAGGAATCAAAGCGCCTGATGGAGGCTATCCATGGAGGAGAATGCGAGACGCATATGAATGGTGAGATGCTAGCTTGGAAGATTCTCAGGCAAGGTTACTACTGGTCCACCATGGAAGAGGACTGTATTGGTTTTGTACAGAGATGCCATAATTGCCAAATTCGTGCTAATCACATTAATATCCCGCCATCGAAACTGTACAACATGACTTCACCATGGCCTTTGTTAGCTTGGGAAATTGACGTTATCGATGCAGTCATGCCAAAAGGGTCAAATGGTCATGAATATATCTTGGTGGCGATTGATTATTTTACAAAGTGGGTGGAAGCTCAGTCATATGTAGTGTTAAAAGCATCGCATGTGGCCAAGTTTATCAGAAGCAATATCATTTTCCAGTATGGAGTCCCAAATGAGATCATATCAGATAATGGCTCACACTTCAAGAAAGAGGTGATAGACTTGTTAGAGAAATACATTGTGGCTTTCCATAAGTCATCTACATACATGCCGCAAACTAATGGAGCTGTTGAAGCTGCCAACAAGAACATCTTGTAGAAGATGATTGAGGCCTACAGGGACTGGCCAAATAAATTGTCATTCTCACTTTGGGGCTACAGAACTTCAATCTGGACGTCTACAGAGGCAACTCTTTATTCTCTCATTTACGGGATGGAAGCCATTTTTCCAATTGAAATAGAAGTTCCGTTGCTGATAGCAGAGGTGGACTAGCAACAGAGTATTTGATGAGAGAAGGCTAAAAGCATTGTATCATGTTCAGGGCTACCAATGCAGAATTGCCAGGGCTTTTAACAAGAAAGTTAAGTCCTGGAAACTCAAAGAAGGAGACATGGTGCTGAAAGACAACCGAGCTCCCATTCATGACCCTAGGGGCAAGGTCAGACCCAATTGGACTGGTCCTTACATCATCAAAGCTATCTAGTCAGGTGGAGCGGATATTCTCATGAACTTAGATGGCCTGAAATTTTCACAACCGATCAACATGGACAAGTTAAAGAAATACTATCCCTGAGAGGCTCGCTAGGCTAAAAACCCGAAAGGGCAACCTAGGCAAAAGTTAGAGCATGAAAAATTAGAAATAAAGAAAAATTGAGCTCGCAAGGTTGAAACCCTAAAGAGGTGACTTTGGCAAAAGTTAGAGTGCAAAAGGAGAGAGCTAATACATGAATGAACCTGAACCGAACTGCATAAGGCCTGATTCCCATCTTTGGGATACGTAGGCAACTTCATCCTGAAGTTTGGCCGTAATCACCTCCAACTCAACTGTCCTGTCCATGTGTCTGATCAGGTCATCTTTGTCTATTCTTTATCCGAGAGTTCAGTTGTGATCTTTGTTTTGGGAAGAAGAGCTGGTTACAATGTAGAGTAGTGGTGTTCAAGTAGGGGCATTTATCATCTTTTGAGTTGGGGTTGTGCATCTTAAGGATTGATTCCGTGCATGTCAAGTGGTGATCACTTTCGAAAATAGTTTTGGAAAGTTTTCATAAAAGTTGATTTTGTTCAAAATTTTACCTTTTACAACTTAGACCATTTTTGGACGAAAAGGAAAATTTTTAGTGCTCACAACTTTAATTCTGTTGATTTCAACATAAAGTTCTCCAACTCTCCGATATAAATCAAAGTTGCTTTTATTACATCATAAAACTTGAAAAGGAAGGTCAAAGCAACACACTAGGGGCATAGGTGAGTCAGGTGCTCCTGCATCCTCTGCTCGTGCTTGTAGAAGCTTCTGAAGCTAGAGTAGGCCCGACTTGTGCCTCATCCTTGAGCCAAGCCAAGCACTCGCTAGAAAGGGCATAATTGAAACTAGCGGCAGGGGCCAGAAGTTCCCTCGTCCTCCAAGCAGTGAGGTACCTAGCCAAATGTGAAGCACGAATCAGAAATGAAGCCGGGTACTCTATCTCCTCCTCTGGGCGGGTTTGATCATGCCCGAATTGACGTCTGAACCGGAAGGGAAAGTAGAACACGGATTGTGTGAGGCCAATCAACTGAATTCCAGGCTACCGAGCCATGCTGTAACTCATCTCAATTAGATTAAGCTAGGGGCAATGCCAAGCTATATCGGTTGCAGGCCTGCTGCACATCCAGTTGCACCACCATCCTTCATTGGAAAAATTGACTAGTCAGTGGTGAAAGAAATAAGCTTGAGCTGAGTATTCGGGGCAAGAGTCCACTACTTTCAGCTTATCCATAAGCCATACCTGGGAAGGAATGAAAAATAAGAGAGATTAAAAAATAGAGATTAAAAAATAGAGAGATGTATGTTGAGAGAAAAGTAAGAAAAGGGCTTTGAGAGAAAAATAGAGCATGAGTGCCGAGTGACATGAGAAATACATATAAGGAAGGGTGGGAAACAATACCTGAAGAAGTAGTGAACTCCCCACGAATCCGTTAGTCTTTCGTCGATGAAAAGCATCTAAGCCCATCAGTGTCTCGGCCAGTGCCAAACCAATACAACTCTTATCTTTTTTTCAGACCTTGGGCCACTTCGATCAACCAACTATTGGATCCGCCAAAACTAGGGGCAAGAAGGAAATGAGAAAGCATACAGAGGTAGAGGGCATGTTGTTGAAAACCTCGCTAGAGAAGGTCTCATCTGTCACCGATGTCAGAAAATCGATGAATCAAGCTAGGTATATCTAGCTCTCCGTTGTGGGCCAAAGATCGAGCCTCGTGCAAAGTGGGCCCACACATCCATCCCAAAGCTTAGGCGTGGCCAAAATGAGGCTGAGGCACGATTTTCTCATCGCATCGGGTTTCCATCAATGCCCAAAATTTTTCAAGTGTCGGGCACATTTCTTGTGCTCCAAAGCGAAAGACATGTGTAATTGGGTCCTAGCATCAGGCTGTGACATGGAGGAATGGAAAACAAAGTGGAGTACGGCTTAACGAAAAAAGTGCATTTACGCCGAAACCCTAGAAATTTACTTTTTTCATGCCATCTAAAGTAGCTTTCCAATCCATGAGCTTCTCGAAAAGGAATATCTTCATTTGTGGAAGAAATAGCAGCTGAAACGAGGTTCTGGAGAAGCAATCACGAAGCAAAACCTTTTGTAGAAGATAAGGTTGTAATGGAGGCTAGCTGCCAACATTTTGGTGGTTCTCACATTTGTGGCCAACAAGCCACCTCCTCTAGTTGGCAACTCCCATCTCTGGTCTCTCTTTTCTGGCCTGCGGTCCACCTATGTACTGGGCAGTGTTGGCAGCATGTGTTTTGTCTCGATCTTTGTGTGTTTTAAGGTCTTGTTTTAAGTCTTCTGGTTTTAACAAGTGTGTTTATTTGTTTTTGAGTTGTTTTTGCTTTGTTTATCAAGTTGTATGTTATATTTTGTATTTTGGTTATTGGTCGGCTCATTACCCGATTAAGAAAATTGTTTCAATCAAGTGCTCCTTCATTTCTATTTCCATTTCATGCAAATATGGTGCTCACAATGCAAAAATAACAGCACTTTTCATAAAAACTGTGAGGTTTTGTTCCAATCATGATTTTTACCAAATAGGAGTACAACTTTCAAAAGCAAAAATAAAACCTATTTGAAGCTATACATGTGCTAATGCTACTAAAAAAAAAGAAACTAAGCAAAAAGTACAAAAACATCAGCGCCGGTCATCTCAAGCTCGAGAGGCCCTATTCATCCTTTTCCTCAGAGGGGACTTGGGAGCACTGTCTCCATCGACACCGCTGTCAGAATCTGACTCTGAACTAGAGCCGGTATCATCTCCACTCCCTGTCTCAGAGCCTGCCTCGGCGTCATCTCTACTCTTGGACCCCAAGCTAGCACCATCATCTCCACTCTCCGATGACTCAGAATGTCGACTCACTGCCTCCTCGGAGTCACTAGTTTCAGCACCATCGTCGGTTAAAATGAGCTTTGAGGGACTACTCTGGCCTCGGGTGCCCCTATCCCTACCTCGACAGTGGCTCACATCTGGCCCATGAACTGGGGCCTGTCTCTCTCTTCTCTCTACTACTGGAGGAGGTACTGCCGGTATTGGTGCTACTGCTGCTACCGCTGGTGCCCTCTGTATAGATGGAATTTGAAAAAAAAACAATTGTCAACATATCAGCTATGTATCAGATACAGGTATAGTATGCAGAATAAGTGTCATGCAGAAATTAGATACAATATGAGTAGAGTGTGCCAATGCAGTGTATCAGTATAGTTTGAGAAAGACTACAGTTGAAATACCGATGTATCAGTGGAAATATGATAGCGTGATGCACAAACAGAGTTAGTAATGAAATGCATGCTGAATTGAAAAAAATTACCTACATACCGTGGAGACCAAGCAGCATCTCCTTCATTTGCACCATGCCCATCAGAGAAGCCACTAACTTTAGGAGGCTCTCTGTATACTTTATGGATGCCTGCAAGTGCATTTGGATGATCAATGTCTGGAATAAACATATCAGAAATGGAAATGTGGGGTGCAAATTGTAAAGTGTGGTCTATACTTGAGACGTGCCTCGAACTCTAACATACTCATATCCTGCCTCTGCTAGGTCAATCGAAATCTGACAAGCAGTCCTAGTCGACTGCCAACATGTGAATACAGTGGAAAGCTCTGGCCAACGGGTAGTCTGCTCAACAGGGGGAGCCTCTTTAGTATGGGCCCTGGTCGCCTGAGATGCCTCACCTGTCGCAGGAACTCCTGTTCGCTTACATGCGTGAGTGCCTATCAGAGAAGGCATAAGATGGGTCTGAATAAATGTTTTGCAGTCACCCTCTCCTCTAAAGAAGTCAGCGTTTAGGCCTACCATGAACTATATGACTGCGTCAACTGGTAGGCTATCCGCTATCCTCATAGACGCTAGGGGTGGCAACGGAACGACTGGATCAGGAGAGCCCATTGTCTGGCGAACGAAGCTCTCACTCAGAAACCAAGCTTGGCAAACTGGACCCTCCAGTAGAATCCGGAAGTGGGATGTGCCCCAAGCTCCTGCATGCTGGTCTCATACCTTGGCCGGCATTGTCGCCTATGGCTACCACGTGATCTGCAAACAGGGAATGTACAAATTGTCAGTTGTTGTCGGCTGCCAAAGTATGAATCAGAGCAGTATTAAAGAAAAAATGACTGTGAGTTTCGAGTTACCTTGTCGCCAACCATTGTATCAAAGTAATAACGGAAGAAGGTGAAGGTCTCACGACTCCAGTGCTGACACCGACCATCGTATCATCGCGGATAAGGGACAACAAGGGGGATCTCCTCCGTAGGCTCTGGAGCTAGAGCTGGAAAGTAGGCATAAACCCATAACTGCAAGGAAAGGGTAGCGATGTGATCACCAGTGTCAACAGATACAGAAAGTACAAAGCAAAAAACATAGAGTATGAACAGATACAGAAAGTGCAAAGCAGAAAGCACAACAATATGAACAGATATAGAAAGTGCAAAGCAGAAAGCACGTGTGTTGAATAGATATAAATCAGAAGATGTGAAGTAGAAAGTGTAAGTGCAAAGAGGGAAGTGAAGTGCATACCTCCCAGGCTCGCCAGTAGCCTCCGATCAGCTCTCCTTTCATGTAGAAAATGGAGCTCATGTAGCCGTATGTGGACGTCCCCGAACGTCCCGAGAAAGATCCCGTTTTGTTCATTGGGCTCACTATAGTTCAGGACTTAATGTCATGGTCTTGTATCTAATCTCGTAGAGTGCAATGCAAGACCGATGAATCATCAAAGAGTCCAAATCCGACAAATCGTTTTGAAAAACTAATTTTTTAGAAAGAAGTGCCAAACATGAACTGTTTTTGCCAGATTACAGAGTCGCCACCTAAATATTTTATTTTGGGGGGGGGGATTTAGGAAACCTGATCGTGCCTAAGGCTACGTGTCTGTCATCACCAAAGTTGCCTCGGCTCGGGAACTGGGTACGATTGGGGAAGGTCACTTCGTGAGCACCCTTGCTCGCCCGAGCAAAGATCAGCCTCTACTAACCATGATATTGAGTTTTGAAAACATATTATACGATCTTATTCCGGTTTATTAGCCTAGAAATACTATGTGATGCACACAGCATACAAGTTATAGACTAGATTCCTAAGTTAGAACAGAACATCGTATATCCGTTTGTTTTGAAAATGGATTGAAGTTTGCTACTCTCAAGTAGGCTAAAAACACAGGTTCGACGAATTATTCCAATTCAAACAACCCAACTTCACCCACAGGCATTCAGGCAGTTATATCACATAAGCACATAAGCCTCATGGCAAGCATGCTATCATGGCAGTCACTCACATGTATGCAAGGATGCTAAAGTATAAACACTTACCGAGTACTCCGAGCCAAAGAAAGAAGCTGATTGAAACAGCATGGAATCCTAACATACTAAGAATGCCTAATGCAACACATGCAAAAATGCAACTACGATAGGCTCGGCTATTCTAAGATGGCATATGAGATGCAACAATCGATACATGTATTCAACTTGGAATTGAAATACAATGAAGTTAGCATGATGCGCCGAGCCCGGTGCATGCAAAACGGATGAATGGATGCAAACATACGAGCATAAGGATGCTAATTTAAATGTGCCCTAAAACTAACCATCATGAGCTTGTAAATAAAAGGGAGAAAGACTTGGGGTTGGAGGACATACATCACACACACGCACACTTATTACAACATTGCCCTCCTCGGAGGGTCCGAATAAATAATACACAACTGAATGAATAACGAATTATAGCTAATTATTACAAAACCCTAATTAATTAACAAATTAACTAAAATAAATAAGCTGGCATGCAAAACATATGAAATGGACTGCCTCAGCTCGGTCTTGAATGATAAGGAATACATGCATGCTCGAGTCGCCTTGCCGGAAAATCCATCGCGATGCCCCGATTTGCCTCTGTTTGCAACTGATCCCAGAACATTGTTCAAAACTCCACCAGGCTGAAACTCCACCATGCTGTAGGGATCAGTTTTTGCTGCTGGTTTCCGGTTTACTACAACAGAGAGCAAGAAAGGGGCATGGCAAAGTATTTTCAACACATGTGTGCACGACCACTCTCCCCGTCATTACATAAGCTCTAGGGAGTGTAGTCCTCGATCCTCGTGTCACCAATCACGCATCTGGATGCATGATGGCCAAGGAGTCGGATTGCACGACTCGATATAAAATGAATGCACATATAAACACAACAAGGCCTAAACTCCATCATGGATAATCCGGAGTGTCGACGACCGAGAATCGAGGCACGTTTCGTCACTTGGAGTACGAAACATCCCTCATTTCCCGTGTCTGGACTAAACCCTACTCCAAACACAATGCAATACACATGGCATGCATGAATGCAACTCTAAGATGCAACCTAAACATAATGCCACTAAATGATGCAAGCATGCAAATGATGATATGCAAACATGCTACTAGCATACACAATGCTATGAAATAATCAATGGCATACTCAATGCACATGAAAACTATATGGCATACACAATGCACACATGGAGACTAAAAATGAAATGATCAAGGCATACACAATGCAATGGTCAATCATGCAACAACATGGACTATATGGCATACACAATGCAAGATGCACTTAAACTAAAATGAATGGGCCTCAGCCACACTCAAATCAGTGGCCAAACATGATGAAATTGGGCAACGAAAACACATGCAAATATGCACGAATGCAAGGGATGAAATATGGCATACAATAACACATTTTCCAGCTCTAAAATGACATGCAAGATGGTCCCGAATCATGTAAACACCTCACCCAATGCATGCTAGATGGCTCGGATACCGAAACTAGTGAAGTGCATTACACTAGAGGTACACAAAGCAATGCTCAAGTGACCCAACCAGCCCCAAACAGTCCCTATGTGTAGACGCGCCCGCGTGGGGCCTTCGCTACAGTTTGGACTCGATTTGTTGTCACGGTTCTTAATCTTGAACCAAAAAGTCCAAATCCGGCAAATCGTTTTGAGAAACAGATTTTTTGAAAAGAAGTGCCAAACATCGCCAGAACTGTAGCAGCGCCCGCGGAGGGGGCCTCGTGCTACAGTTCGGACTCGATTTGTGTCACGGTTCTTAATCTGAACCAAAGAGTCCAAATCTGGCAAATCATTTTGAGAAACAGATTTTTGAAAAAGTAGTGCCAAACATGGACTGCTTTGCCAGATACAGAGTCGCCACCTAAATATTTTTAAATGGGAGAATTTAGGAAACCCTGACTCGGTGCCGAAGGCCACGTGTCCGTCATCACCGGAGTTGTCTCGGCTCGGGAGCTTGGGTACGATTGGGGAAGGTCAGCTATGAGCACCCCCTTTCGCCCGGTCCGAAGATCGGCCTCTACTAACCGTGATATCCGTTTTTGAAAACTTTACGTGTTCATATTCCATTTATTAGCCTAGAATTACTATGTTATGCGCATAGCAAACAAGTATAGACTAGATCGCCTAATTTGGAAATAAACATTGCATATCCGTTTATTTTGGAAAATGTCTTGGAATTTGCTACTCGCAAATAGGCTAAAACACGGATTTCAATGAGTTTTTTTCCAACTCAGACAATCCAACCTTCACCCACGGGCATTCAAACAGTTTATCACATAAGCATCTAGCCACATGGTAAGCATGCTGTCATGATATCATACATACCCATGCGATATGCTAAAGCATGAAAACACTTACATCGTACTCCGTGCCAAAACAAAATTCACTGGATTTCAGTGGCTAGAAGGCCAAACAAAGGTCAATGCTAAGTCCCTAATGCATGACTCAAAATAAGGCAAAATGAAGCATGCAAGGGGGTAGATGACCCCCAACAGAAAAATTATATCAAACAAACATGTTAAGGACCTCAAAATAAGACTTTTTTCAATTTACACCAAAGTTGGAAAATGCTTGCAAATATGGCTAAAAGATGAAGCAAAATAAAGCCTAAAAGAGGGAATAGGGTGTTACCCTTGTAGCTCAACAACTCCAGCAGCTTTTGGACCAAAAATGCATCTCCTTAGGACCTCTCAAGATCCTCCAAGAAGCTTAGGTTGGTGTTGGAGGTGTTAGGCTAAGAGGTAGTGTGCAAAGGGGCAAGAACTAGACCATTTTGAACCCTAAAATGAAGAGATATAGGGAGAGATATGTTGTATGCCTTCAAACAAAATATGAACCTCTCTAAAGGAGAGGAAGGCCCTCTCTTATAGCCAAAGGGGTCCAAAGCTTCTCAAAGAAGCTAAAAAACAAGATTGAAGATCCTCCATGAAGGATCCATTATGTGCCTTCCAGCTGGCACAGCTGGCAACAACTCACAGAGACAAGACTGAGGGAGGCAGGCCGACCAGTTCAGGTGGTCTGCCGACCACTTCCCCTGGTCGGCCGACCACTTCAAAAGGTTCAAGTGAGTGGATGGTGGTCGGCCATCTCCTAGGGTGGTCTCCTCACTCAATGCAAGTTAGAGGTGTGGTGGGAGACTAACAATTGCGGCTTAAAAGTCAGGGATACCAGCTACCTGACAAGAAAAATCGGCCGGTGGGGAAAAGTGGTCTCCAAGAAGAAAAGGTGGTCTCTCACCCTTGTACCACCTTTCACGCAATGAAAATAGGCTCCATGCCAAAAATGAACCAAGACGGATGCAAAACGAGGGTTCGGGGGCCAAAACGCACAGCCGGGTGCCTTGAAAACTGACTGTTAAGCATCGAAAGTGGCGTACAACCACGAAGGTGGTCTCCCGGGCCACAGTGTCCCTTTAGGGAGAGGAAACAAGGTGTGTGCCAAAAACCGGAGCAAACGGAGAAAGTTAAGCGGTCCCAAACTGAGGTGCACGGCCGACGGCTCCAAAAGTCGAAAACTGGTCTCCAAACGGGAACAATGGTCTACGACCACGAAAAGTAGCCTACGGCCACTGATAGATGGTCTATGAGACCTCTTTTTCCCTTCAGGAAGAGAAAACAGAACCTGATTCACAAACGAGGCAAAGCACAAAAGGGTCCTGAAGTCCGGAGGCAAGGCTCTCAGCCAAGACTCCGTAACCTCAGAACGAGCACAACAGGCGCAATCATCGAGCGCTCAATCGATGACGTCTGAGTCTTAAGGTCGATCAAAAATGGGGTGTCTACACCGTAAAGGGTGGCGAGGCCAGCTTCGCCCCAGTCATAGAACTGAACCTCAGGCAATGTCACCAAGGCGCTCAACAGGTATAAACCTACGGTGTTCCACCTGTTCGAAAACAAAGTGGTACCGAGGAGGAACATCAGGAAACCCCGGGCGTATTGCTCCACCCCCTCCGAGGTCTCAGGCTCGCTCTTGTGAAACTGCTTAACAAACCAACTGTATCTCACCATGGCCGGTCGGTATAGGGGTCGGCGTGCTCCCAGCAGGTGGATCCAAGCTGCCTCCCACTCGTCCATATCTGTGTAAAAGGGATCGGATCACCTCCTACTCCTAAGCTTGTGATCATGGCAAAGTTGTAGGGAGTCATCGTCATCTCCCCGGTAGTAGAAAGGTGAAAAGAGTTGGTGGTGTCCCTCTACCTCTTTACCAGCGCTACAAGAAGGGGGTGACTCGCTATGACGTGTGACAGTCCGGAGCAGAAAAGGTCGAAGCCTGCCTCATCAACAATATCGCGGACCTCGGCAGGGAGCTCTTCGTACCAATCCCTCGCCGTCGTCACTCTGTACCCCCTATAGGCACGAGAGTCTCCCTGTGGCAGAGAAAAACAGTGAATCAAGCAGTGATGAAAGTGCAATCAAATGAAAGGTAGTGCAAAAAATGTAGTTAAAGGAAAGGTAGGAATGCATGAAAACAGAGTTCATACCTCAGTAGCGCTAGAAGAAAGGTAGGAGTCTGGCTCCTTTAGCAGGAGGTCCTCTAGTACGCCACGAGCAAAATCACAGAAACGTCTGATGCCTCCAGACGGTAATATGTATGTGCGGGGATGATATGTCGCCGGATTAAAGGGTCGCACTCTTAATGGTAACGGCTTTGGCTCAAACTCTGGTTCGAACTTCGCCTTAAGGTTAGCCTCAATATCCTGCCAGCCTCGGCAACTGCTGGCTCCTCTACCTTGGCTATAGGTGGAAACACAGGTGGAACCTTAGGAGGAGCTCCGTCATGAGGTATATCGTCTGCCATCTTAAAAATGGGTGAAAAGTAGGTGAAAAGTGAAGAAAAATGGAGAAAATACGGTAAACTTGGAAAAAGTCAACCCTAGGAGAGAGAAAATGGGAGAAAAAGTCAAAATCCAAGAAAGTTCACGAAACCCAAGAGAAACTCGAGGGGAACAAGCCTAAAGTGGTGAAAATCCAAGAAAAAGCGACAAAATCAAAATCTGATCGGCTCAAAATGTAGAGAATCAAAAGGGTTTTATGAAAAAAGTTTGCGTAGGGCATTAAAAAATGCGTGCAAAGCGTAAATCTAGAGAGAAGATACACCTAGAGAGAGAGGGAGAGGATTTTTGGAGGTTTGGGTGTGTGGAAATGAAGCATGGAGGTGCATACTTAAAGACCCGTGCGTAAAAGGACAAAACTGCCCCAACACTGTCATAGGTGGCTGGCAAAGTTTTCTGGTGGTTAGCGGGTGGCCGGTGGCTCTTAGTTAGGTCCTCTTGCTGTTTTATGCTTCTTCTTCCTGAGTAGTGTATGGAAGGTTCTGTTTTGGGAGCTTGCAACTGCGTTCCAGTGTGTGAATGTGTCCCACTTGCCACTATGAACGAGGTGTATCCTTTTTGAGCATGTTGCAATGCCTCCGAGAGGTAAATCGGAAGTTGCCACCGAATATCATTTTTATTTGTTTTGTCAAATTACATCTTTGTTCTCTTCTGTTGCATATAACATGCATTTTTGTATACACTTATATCACATCCGTACCTTGCATCACTTATGACTCATGCATAGAATGTGTACTCGTATGTGCTTTCTGGCCTTGCATAGAATATGCTTTTAGTAGCCACATCTGTTGTTTTTCTATTACTGTGGTGATTTGTAATCTTGTTCACTTGGCGCATCTATCGCACGCGTTAACTTTGTGCATGTATCGTACACGTTCACTTAGTGCATCTATCGCACTTGTTCATTTTGTGCATCTATCGCGCACATTCAGTCCTTTGTGTTTTATCTCGGGATGCGTGAAGCGCAAGCCAAAGTGGTTTCTCTTATATCAGGGCGCGTGAAGCACGACCCTGGGCGTGTTTTATCTCAGGATGCGTGAAATGCTGCCCTGGACGTGTTTTATCTCGGGACGCGTGAAGCATGAGCCTGATCGATTTCTCTTGTATCTTAGGATGCGTGAAATGCTACCCTGGGCGTGTTTTATCTCAGGACGCGCGAAGCATGGCCCTACGCGTGTTTTTATCTTGGGACTCATAAAGCGCAAGTCCGAGTGATTTCTCTTGTATCTTAGAACGCATGTAGTGCGGCCCTGGGCGTGTTTTATCTCAGGAAGCGTGAAGCACAAGCCCGAGCAGTTTCTCTTGTATCTTAAGATGCGTGAAACGCGAGCCCGAGCGGTATCTCTTATATCTAAGGATGCGTGAAGCGCGACCCTAGGAGTGTTTTATCTCAAGACGCATGAAGCGCAAGCCTTAGCAGTTTCTCTTGTATCTTAGTACGCGTGAAGCGCGGCCCTAGGTGTGTTTTATCTCGGGACTCGTGAAACGTGAGCTCGAGCAGTTTCTCTTGTATCTTTGGATGCGTGAATCGTCGCCATGGGCATCTTTTATCTCGAGACGCATAAAACGTGAGCCCATGCGGTTTCTCTTTTATCTCAAGACATGTGAAGTGCGGTCGTGGACGGGTTTTATTTTGAGACGCGTGAAGCGCGACCCTGAGCTGTTTTGCTTTTATCTTAGGACGTGTAAAACGCGACCTTGAGTGGTTTTTTTCTTGAGATGCGTGAAATGCGACCCCGAGCGGTTTTTGTTTCTCAGTTTCTCAAGACACGTGAATCGCAACCCTGAGCGGTGTTTTGTTTCCTCGTCTCGTGTTTTGGCATGGTTAGAGTGTGTTTTAGTTTTTTTTTGCAGGGAACCTGTGTTGGTTTTAAGCTTCAAGCTGCTTATTCATATGTTGTTATCTTATTTTTGCTTGCTGTATTTGTTATTTCTTATTGCATCATCTTGCATGATCATGAGTTTTGAAACTAACCGGCTTCGCGAAGTGTGTGAGTCCAACTTTCAAAGTTTTCTTTGTGCATATTATTTGTATCCTGCCCTAGAACTACACTGGTTTAATTCCTTGCAAAGGGATATGTAGGCAGCCTACAGGCGCAACCATTTGTTTCTATCTTGATTGTTTGTCTAAGTCTTATGGCTTTGTCAAAATGGGTCGTCTTGGGGATTTGACATTCACTCACGTCATTTTATGACTCCGAGTTCTGTCAAAAAGGGGCAACTATAGACACTCCATTTTTGACCGCCCTTATGACTTAGACGTCACCACTTGCACACCCAATGATGAGTGTATATGCTTGTTAAGTGTTCGGAGTCTTCAGCGGAATGCCACAGCTTTAAGCCTTCAAACCCTACGCGCCTATTGTCTTATTTTTGGACCAAAACAAGAGTTTTTCAAGCCTACAACCTCTTATAGTCTTTTAGCCCCTTCTATTGGCTGCCGGCCACTGCTTCTGGTTGCTGGCCACAAGTGTGTTTTGCAGATATTTTTCTGCCAGCTATGGCAACTGTTGGCACAGATGCATGTACCTTCTTACACATGTGTGGATTGATATTTCTGAGGGAGTTGCATGGTTTTCTATATATAGGAGGCCTCCCTTTCCATTTTCAAGGTTGGAATTTTTAGAGCAAAAATTCTTTCTCTCTCTCTCTCTCTCTCTCTCTTGCAATTTCTTAGTTTTCTGCAAGCTTTGTGCACCTTGAGTTCGCACTATTTTCTGCATCCATTTTGAGTTTGCACTATTTTGTGCACTTTGGATCGCATTGTTTTGTGCACTTTGAGATTGCATTATTTTGTGCACTTTGTACCGCATTGTTGTCTACATTCACTTTGTATCGCACTGTTTTGTGCACCTTGAGTTTGCACTGTTTTGTGCATCCATTTTGAGTTCGCATTGTTTTGTGTACTTTGTATCGCATTGTTTTGTGCATTCACTTTGTATCGCACTGTTTTGTGCACCTTGAGTTCGCACTATTTTGTGCATCCATTTTGAGTTCGCACTGTTTTGTGCACTTTGTATCGCACTGCTTTTATTTTGTGCACTCTGTATCGTACTGTTTTGTGCATTCACTTTGTATCGCACTATTTTGTGCACCTTGAGTTCGCACTGTTTTGTGCATCCATTTTGAGTTCGCACCATTTTGTGCACTTTGTATCGCATTGTTTTGTACACCTTGAGTTCGCACTGTTTTGTGCATTCATTTTGAGTTCGCACTGTTTTGTGCACTTTGTATCGCATTGTTTTGCGCATCTTGCATCGCACTATTTTGTGCATTCGTACATCTGCCCCTTGCATCGCACTATTTTGTGCACCTTGCATCGTATTGTTTTGTGCATTCACCTTGCATCGCACTGTTTTGCGCACCATGTACCTGCTTATAATGGCATCATCATAGTTACTTAGCATTTACCATGACTCGCATCGATTTGTTTCGCACGCATACGGGTTCAGCTCATCATCCTAACCAATGTTAAATTCAACTTCCTTGATTGAATACGTGCTTTGTTGCATATCTTGAATTGACTTACATGCCATACTAGGAGCCGAACCTATCAATTGCATGTTGTATGCATTGCATTTGTCATCTTTCATTGTTTTGGATCATGCATTTTTTTCTAATTATTTTAGTGTTCTTTGGCTTGCCTTGGAGTACTAGGTGAGCATTTCTTACTTTAGCATATTGCATGAGTGTTAGTGTTGTTATATCAATCATGATTACCATGAGGCTAAGTGCTTATTTGATATATCTCTTGAATGCCTGTGGATGAAGGCTTTTTATTTAAGATTGAAATAATTTGATTAATGTAAATATGAGCTCGCTTTTTTAAGTGACACGTATTCAAAACACTTTTTCAAAACAAACATAAAATCAACGCATTCCAAATTTTGTGAATTAGTCTATACTTGAGTGCATCACCTAGTAAAAATAGCATAATAACTGGAACAAGAGCATATAATGTAAATAAAAATCATATCATGATTAGTAGAGGCTGATCTTTGATCTGGTGAATGGGGTGCTCAATTCATGACATTCCCCTCTCATACCTAAGTTCCCGAGCTAAGACACTTTGGTGATGACGAACTAATGGCCTTTGGCACGAGTCTCAAGTTTCCTAAATTTTCCAAACATATTTAGGTGGCGACTTTATAATCTGGCAAAACACTTCATTTTTGACATCTGATTCAAATATCGATTTTCCAAAAGATTGTTGGATTTGGACTCATTTGTGTTTATCTATTTCAGATTACACTTGTGAAATCAAATTCAGAACCATGGGAGTTTGAACTGTAGGGCTAGTCGTATCTGAAGGGAGCATGAAAACCAAGCTACAATTAACAAATCATTATTATAAATAATTTAGAGATAACAAACAGAAGTCTAATAACTTAGTAAAGATACGTAAATGAACATTCTCTCATTCGTATACTAAATAATGCAACATGTGATATAATTATAATAAATTACCCGCAGGCTTATATCATTACATAAAAGAGAAAGGGTTCAACCCTTTTTACAACAACGGAATTCAACCAGCAATTAAAAGGGCTCGTCGCCAACCAAAAAAATAAAATAAAGATCCTCGATCTTGAACCACTTCTCGATATTCACCTGAAAAATGATTACCAACGTAGGATGAACATAAAGTCTAGTAGAGATCCTAACATGATCCTAAACAATAACAACATGCAGATAACTATGATCATGAATGTTTTAAGTCACACCTTTATACATATATATACTTACATATGTACTTTTCTCAAAATCATTTAAGTTATCCAACAATTACAAAACCGTTCACTTTTCTTTCTTCTTGTTATCTCTTTATTTTACATTTTCCAGATGATAATAGGTACTTGAAAACAAACCCACGAAATTCAATTACTTTTCCTAATTACTAAGCTCACACCCAATTCCAAATTACAATCTCCAAATATAAGTATCCCAAACGATACATATAAAATACTTCTCACATAACCATAAAAGGCAAGTGACATCCTCCACAAAATAATCATCACTATGCATGAAACACATAAATAGAACTGATATAATAATGAGAAACCCAACAACGCTCTACCTGTCCCAAGCACGGTAAGCCAAGGATACACATTTCCAATACTCCCACCAATTTACCATTCACCAGCTGGAAGATAATGATACCTTTGCCAAGTTCTCCAGGCACTAGTTGGAAGGTAGTGGCACCCCGCATTCTCAATGCAACCAATTCTCCAGGCACTAGTTGGAAGGTAATGGCACCCCTTATTCTCAGCACATGCACATTTTCAACCACCACATAACTCATATACATAAATAACCCGAGTATACTACATACACAAAATCTATTCAACATCACAATGTCATCCTCCACCGATGACCAAGGACAAAACCTCTAAGCAAAATATATAAACACATGTAATATAATAATCCAACAATGATGATAATAATAACAATATTCAACAGTTTCAAAACCCAACCTCAAGTTCATGTCTAAGTTTACTGTACGTCATAGTTTTTTTCTTTTGTTTCCTTCTGTTTTCAAAACCAACTATTTTATTTTCCAAATTTACATGCCCAAATCCTTTTCTTTCCGAAAACCAATTTCCACATTTCAATCAAACCTCATTCATGAATTCCAAGCCATAACCCAGCTTAACTCAATATGATTATTCAAATAAGTTCTAAGACTAAAATTAATTCTCCCTTTATGTTAACAACACAATAACACAACTCAAATTATCAAAACACAAACATCATTCAATTTTACCCCTTTTTAATTCATTAGGTCAAATATGAAATTAGGGATTTTTCTCCTTTTCAACCTAAACAAGTTAAGCTACCCTCCAATTAATACAAACAATAATCAATTTCCCGATTTATACTCCAAACATTCAAACCCTAGATCCCCCTTTATGATTTTCAAAGAAGTCCATAGTGGATATGATTTTTATGCAATAAAATCTATCACATGTCTATCTATAGACGAGGTATTGAAGAGGAACAAAGAAATCCCTACCTCTTGAAGCGACAAGGAGAAAGTTGAAAAACCCACAGTGACAAAAACACGATCCGCTCAAATTAAAATGAAGCCCTCGCGACCCTCTATGTTTTGGTCTAATGGACTATAGGTCAAAGATGGGTAGAAGTAGATGAAAACCAAGTAAGAAGAGCTTGAAAGCTCAAAGATGGCAGAATGAGAGAGAAGGGGGGGGAAAGAGAAGGGAGAGAGAAAAGTGATCCAGATGTGACTAAAAATGGCTTTTATAGCTCCTGAAAATGGACAGACCGCTCGAGTGAACAAAACATTGCTCGAGCAACCAGACACAACAAGTGGAACCACTCGAGCGAATAAAGTGACCACTTAAGTGCACAATGACACCTCCCAAAAGTGCAGACCACACAAGGCAGACCGCTCGAGCCACCATACTTGCGTTCAAGTGAAGATCAATAACTCTTAGAATCACAGACCTGTAAAAGTACTGGAAGACTCAAAAAACCGATCAAGCGACCAATCTATCGGTCGAGCGATAAAGAAAAACTCATATTGCTACAACCTCTCTACCTTAGGAAATTTTGTCCTGGAAATTAAAGATAAGGTCTAACAAAGGCAACTTAATCACTACCGGAACCACAACCACCCACTACGGATTGGATCCATACTTGGGATAGATTCCTGAATCCTAACTCAACCTTTTGGGTCCCAAAAACACCCGAACAACGAAACTTAGGGAGCAAAACACGGATGCCTCATCGACCCATATAATTCATTGGGCCTACGAGATAGAACAGAAACAACAACCACACACATAGTAGAAGTATCAACAACTCGACAAGAACCATAACATGTCCAACACCTCTGAGTGCTCAGTACTACAATACGGGTAAAACCCCACAACAAAAATCTCGTTAAACTCAGATAGGAACAAGAAAACCTCAACAAGAAAAGTTAGAGACAACAACCCTGTATACAAATCTCACTAACACCAAGGGCTTCTCAAACCACAACCAATCCCAAAATTAACAATTCAAGCTAAGTCACTCTACAATATCTATCATTCTTGGAAAAATAAATGACAACATAACTTTAAAAAAAATCCATCATTTTCTCGATTATTTGAAAATCGTCCACTTGAATATGAAACATTTCTCACAAGTGCCAAGACTCACACCAATCAAAAGTCAAAATACATTCTTCTAGTTCTCCCATATTTATCTATATACCTTAATCTACATTGTGTGCCGACTCATTTTCTATATGATTTTCCTGTAATTAATTTGAATTGTCAGAGGTAATTGTTCTGTACTTCTAATTTTCTATTCCCCTGTTCTTTCCTATCTCCTATGATAGTTTAACATGAACAACTTTGTTTTTAAAATTTTGATTTATAATCTTGCTCAACATAGTTTTGGAAACTTAAATTAAGTCATACTATTAAACCTTTATAATGTGGATTTTTGATTTTGTGTTATGGATCTCTAATTTTACCACCCACTAATTTGAATTCATGCAGTTGGGTTATTGGAACTGCTTATACGATTATATTTAATAATTATGTAATAATTTTCCTTGATTTACTAGCTTTGAGGATGTGTAAGTATTAATTCTTTGCTTCTATACCATTCATTTGCTTTCATGGACTCTAGAAAGAGTATGTTCTTGAAATCTTGAGTATTGACTTAAGGTTTCTCTTGGCTGGTTATGTTTTTGATTAAATAGAATGATCATTGTAATTTTTTTTTTCAATTAAATTTTTTTCAATTGAAGGCATTGTAGTTTCTTCCTTAACCTTTTGGTATGATGATGTTCAGAGCAAGAGCCTAATTATAAAGGCATTATACTAAAAACATTTTTTGAGTTTGTTCTATATCACATGATTCAAACTGTTATATTGTTATATTGTTATAGAAACAGGGGTTGTGAGAGAAACGGGGATTTAAAAAAATAAGTAAATAAAGCTCTAGATGATTGATAGATTGAGGTAAATAATATAATTATCACTTGGCTGGTTCTATTTTTGATTAAATATCGTTCAGGTAATTTCAGTGTTTTTTTATGTTGTGTTTCACTCGATTTCTGCCTCTCCTCTTCTCTCTTTGTGTTTCTACAATTCAAACCCATCATTCTTCAGTTCTTTGTGTTGACAATCCAATTCTTTGTGTTGATCATTTATGAGCCATTTACATTGTGTTATTTTAGATTGTTATTATTAGAATTCCATTCTCCCAAACCCACAATTTTTTGAATCAATGTAATACATTTTTTTGAATCAATCTAGTACATTTTTTAAACAAAATATAAACCCACAATTTGTTTATTAAACCCATCCAAGCACCAAGAACTACATTAGTTTTTGAACTGGTTTGAGGAAGATGGTTGTGGTGACCAATTTTATTGTACACTGGTTAGAGTTGGTTTTTTTTTTTTTTTTTTTTGGCACCATTCAGTGTTTTTCTCATTACCACTGGTTAGTTTTTTTTCCCCTATTAGTTAGTGTCGTTTGGTTTTTTTTCCCCCTAATACAATTTGTTATTGTTTTGTATCTTCGTATAATGACTTAATTAAAAACCAGCAGCTACTTTAGAGCCATACTCTTAGAATTTTTTTACTAACAGCCTTAACTTCAATAATTGTATCTGCCTAACTTCCCACATCGAATAACTTCCCACCTTTCACAAGCACTCACCATCATGGACTTAGCCGATCCAAATTTAGCAAAAATAGAGGCTACCCCATCCAAATTCAGCATCCCATTCAATGTAACATTTCTTTTGGAGCATTTTTGTTTTCTTTTTTTTTTTAATTGGGCTAAAGGTCACTACACTGAGGGTGCTGAGTTGATCGATTCTAATAACAAATTGTGATTGTTTGCAAGGTAACTGTTCTTGGTAGCCATGTGCATGTAAAGCAGAATATAAATTGTAGAAGTAAAGAAAACCACCAGATAATCCTACAACCCGCTTATTGTTATGATAGATTAATTGAAACCCACTTACTCATTGGTAGATCAAAAAAATCCATCAGATCACTACCTGTTTCCTTTGGTAGTTGTGCGACCAAGGTTTTTGAAGCGTTGAAGCTTCAATCTCCAAGTAGTACGCTCATGCTTCTCAACATTATGTTCACTTTTTCCTTTCACTTTAATTTTCATGTCTTATAAATCTGTGTTTTTATCAAATTCTTGGTAGGTTAGCTTGGCATTGCAAAGTTCATAAGAGCATCCAATCTAGGTATTGTAGTTCTATTTTGTGGTCAAAAAATAGGAACTTTTGCACTGAATGCTTAATTTTCATGCTTTTTATGGGTTTGACTATAAATTGTTAAACATGGTAAAGTTTGGGAGCATGGTATTGTTGAACATGGTATTGTATGAGTGGTGAAAAGAACTATTGCTAAATAATATTTATCACATTATAGATTGAAAATTCACAATTTTGTTTAGTTTGGATTCAAATTAATGTATATTGCAATCTTATGTGTTTTGATGCAATTGTTTGGATTTGATTTATTTGTTTGTTATTAGACTTTATTTTCTCATTGTAAGTGTACATCAATGTATGTGTATATCAGTGTTTATTCTCTTCATTAATAGTGTTTAGTGTTCGTAAAATTAATTTTTCATAAAAAAAAAATTAAAATTGTGAAGTGATTAACAATTTTAAATTTATTTTAAATTGAAATTGTTAAGAAAAACCAACCTCATGGATCATTTGTTTTTTCCTATCCATTCAATTTGAAGATCCAAAATTCATGATCCAAAATTCATGATCAAAAATTTAAATTCATTTGAAATTTGAAAGTCGAAACTAACTGAATCTTCATTTATATTTTAGCAACCAATTTGATAAAACAATAAGTATGGTTGCAACATCTACTTGCAGTGTAGTATGGGTGCGGTGTAGTATTTGGTTTCCAATTTTGTGTGGAACACCATTGAGTTCAATTTATTATTATTAAAAAAGAAAAAGCGCACCATTGAGTGTTTATGTTAGTTCTTCATATAATGACAATCTTTTCCCTACGGGTAAACTGCATACTGTGTATGGACCTGTATTATTGAAGCTATTATACTATTTCAAAAGCAACAATGTAAGCTATTATACTGTGAGAGTATGAACCTGTTTTACTCAAAATCTATATAATATTTATTTTTTGTTTGTTTGTGTGCTCTAATTTTTGTTCCATTGTGTTTTCAGAACAGTTGGTTTCCAGGCTGATTTTTCTACTTTGGGTAAGATTTCAATTTACTCCTTTGGTCGTTATTGTATTTGGTTCCTCCCTTCGAACTTGCAAGGTAATTTCATTATTTTTTTCGTTCGTTGTTGTTGATTACTCTATGTTGTATTTCGTTTAAGTCAGATACATTGTGTTCTCTTCCTTGTTATTGAGTTTTGATGAAATCTTTTATTCGCTATCGTTGACTTATTTATTCCTTTATTTATTGTGTTTGTGTGCTCTGATTTTTGTTCCATTGTGTTTTCTCTTCTTGGTTGGTTTCTGCGCTGATTTTTCTACTTTGGAGGAAATGATAGGGAAAACAACTGTTTTGTAAATCCATATTTTCATTGGGTTTGGTCCGAAAATTAAATTCTGTGAGGGAAAGGTAGAGGACGAAGATGGTCGTACCAACGGTGTATGAGAGGACAACAACTCTTTTTGTTTTTGCTTTGTTAGAAAATATGTGTTTAGTATTTATGACTAAGTAAGTTGTTGTTAGCCATTCCTGATTTTGAGCTTTTCATTGACATTCTATTCATAATTTAATTTTTATGGCTGTTGAGAGAACAGAGTGTTCCTAGAAGTTTGAATTTGCGCATGACACTGATAGCTGAAATAATAATCCATGTCTTATGAATTTCTATTTATTTGTTTCTTTCCACTGTATTTGAAAACTAGATGAAATAACCTTACATTTTCTGAAAACTAGAGATTCAGGTTTTGGATTTGGAAACTTTGTAAAGGTAGTAGAGGTCAACAGAGTTTCACCCAGTGATTAATCTAGATATGGGTTATGAATTACACCGTGCCTTCAGGCACGACATATGCTAGTATATACGTATTAGGATTTTAATTATTTAATTTTAAGAATTATGAATTTGACTCTAAAATTGAAGAGACATGATGCGTTCGAGAATTTAGACACCACAAAGAAGAAGAAGAAGTTCGATCATTGGCAAGTGCTTTTCTCATCCCCACCCACATGTCTAGAAGAAGATGAATGTGTCCAATTATATATGTCTATGAGAGAGACAGAGAGACAGAGAGAGGGACCATGCAGGTGTCGTCAGTCGCTGAGTGAGTGAGAGAGGCGTGATTGAGACTAACTGCTACTAGCCGTCATCACTCCTGCTGGCCGTCGTCGCTCGCTACTCGGCGTTAACCGTTCACCATTGGCGTAGTGGCGAGAGAAAGATCGTAATACGCCAGTGGAATTTTGCTTCAAAGGTTTCGGGTATTTTTGCTTCAAAGGTTTTAGGGATTTTGGGGAAAATGAGTACGAATGGGCTAAAGGAGCGGGATATCAGAAATTTAACATTACTTTTTGCGATGACATATTTAAACTGTCACAAATGATAAATCTAACAAGTAAGATGATGTCGTTTTAATAAGAGTTTGTTTGCGATGGACAATTGCTATTACAATTTGTCCATTATTTGCGACAACAAATTTTTCCAGTCTCAAAAAATTTGTTTTTTGCGACAGTACACAAGGCGTCGCAAATACTTCCGTATTTAACACACCTTTTCTTGTATGCTCATTTGCGACGGGGTAACTACCATCGCAAAATCTATTTATTGGAGACGCTGTAAAATGTCGTCGCAAAAGACCATCTGTTGCGACGGAATAAGTGCCGTCACAAAAAGCTCTGTGTTATGCAAGCCCTTTTCTTGTAGTGGCATCTGCAATTTATCGATGATACGATACTATTTTGTGAAGCTGAGTGGGTGGAAATGGTGACCATCAAAAGAATTCTCAAATGTTTTGAAATTCTCTCGGGGTTGAAAATTAATTATCATAAAAGTGTGATTGCTAGTATTGGAGTGGACAAGGGGCTGCTGCAAAGTTTTATTTCTAGATTAAATTGTGTACACCAGAACTTGCCTTTAAAGTATCTTGGCTTACCTCTAGGAGCTAATCCTGGTAGGACAAGTACTTAGAAGCCAATCTTGGATAAATTTAATCAGAAATTATCTACATGGAAGAGAAGGCTGTTTTTGTTTGCTATGAGGCTAACTCTAATTAAGTTTGTTATGTGTAACTTGCCTATTTACTACTTGTCACTGTTCAAAATACCAGTAGGGGTGGCAAAAGAAATTGACAAAATTCAAGCAAATTTTCTATGGGGGGATCAAACCTTAGAAGGAAAGTTCACATGGTTAGATGGGAAACCATTACCAAGAGCAAAAATTTGGGATGTTTGGGGATCAAAAGAATCACAGTTATGAATAAGTGTTTACCGCTGAAATGGTGGTGGATGTTTGGGGCAGAGAATCGCACTTTGTGAAAGGAAGTTATATGTTCAAAGTATAATATGGGGGTGGAAGATGGCTGCCATATATGGAAGGAAACATCAATGGCTCAAAAATTTGATCTGATATAATTAATGCAATTGTCTCTAAGCCTATGTTACACAATTTGTACCTTGAAAACTCTACAATTCAATTGGGGAATAGTAGGAGAGCTCAATTCTGGCTGGATAAATGGGCAGGGGAGTTATGTCTTAAGGATGAATTCCCAGACTCTTCTCTCTGTCTACTGATAAAATAGGAGTAGTTTCTAATTTTTAAACCGAAGAACAGGGCTTAAGGATTGGAATCTGGAATTCAAGAGATCTCTATTGGCCTGGGAACAAGAAGAGATAAGTTGATTACATACCTTATTTAGGAATGCTCCAACAAGGAGGGTCACAAAATCAGATGTATGGAAGTGGAAGGCTGATCCATTTTGGATGTATTTTGTTGGATCAGTGTATAAAAGATGTGAATTATTCTTGGGGCCTGTTAGGAAAATGGCAGTGACAGTATGGAATAACTATACTCCACCTAAAGTCAATTTTTGTTGTAGCTGGCTTGGCAAGGCAATGTGAAAACATCTAGATTCCTTCAGAGAATTGGGATCTTAGATGAGATTGCCACTATGGGTGTGTTTTCTGTCAAAACGACGTGGAAATTGTTAACCATATCTTACTATTCTGTCCATTTGTCTGGCTGCTGTAGCGATCCCGATTTCGACCATTCTATCATGTTTTGCCACTTCGACTGGGCCAGTCGGGGGTCGAGTTACCCGGTCAGCTCGCGGGGGTCCAGGAGGCAGTGCCCCTTGGCGGGTCTAACACTCCAGAATTCCAGATCGGGAGCTTCTCTCTCTAAAAGTCATCTTCTCTCTTTGATTTCTCCAAATCCATTGGGATTTAGACCCAAGTTCTTCACCAAAGTTGGTTATCATCTCGAGGACTTCGTTGTGTGCGGTGAAGATCGAGTTTCGATACCGTTGCTTTTGGGGGTTTCATCTCATTTCTTCTTCAAAACTTGAGGTAGGGATTTTCTTAGAATTATATATATGTTTTTGCAAGATCTAGATGATTTTTGAAATCATCCTTTGATTAGCTTTGAGAAATTGATTGTTGATTTCAAGAAGATGGGTGATTTTGAAAGAGGGTTTAATTTCTTTTCCTTTTAAAATAGAAATTGAAGGTTTTGAACCATATTGATTGAAGAAAGATGATTTTGGGGAGATTCTTATAAATATCTTGGAGATGAATGGTTTTGGTGAGAAACCTAGAAATTGGGTTTTTTCTTTGAAAGATATTGAAAATCCTTGGAAGATGTTGTCATATTTGTTTTGTGTACCAAAATAAATATATGTTTTGAAAATTGTTTATTTATATATAAATGACAAATTTTATGGGGAAAAAATGAGAAATGTTGTTTATTTTGGAAATTGTTGTCAAAATGTTGATTTAGTCTTGAATTAACTATATTGTTGAGATTGCTCGAAATGTGAGAATTACGTTATTCTCTTGAATGAATTGGATATAAAAGTATATATATATTCATCTTGTGGAATTGGGTTGAAAAGAGGATTGGGAATTTTGATCACAATGGTATATTGTGTGGAACAATTGAATATGGAAGTAATGTTGCATTGCATTATTAAGCATACATTGGCATTTCAATTCATTGAACTATGTTAAGCTTTGGAAATTTGCATTGAGAAAAGAATGTTGGGAAATGGGTTTTCATGAAATGGTTTTGGGGTAAATATGATGGTAAGTCTTGATAGGTGGTGTAGATGAAATTGTTTAAGTTGGCCTGAGTATCCTTGGTAAAAGACCAGAAAGTCGCGTGGATAGGTGTCGAGCCTTCTGGTTAATACTGGTAAAAATGACAATTGGTAGTACTCATATAGTTTACTTCCAGACACCAACCTAGGGATTACCAGAGTTGTATTTACCGCCCCCTTTAATTAAATTGATAAATTTTGAACAGTTGAAGTTGCATAACATCATTGAGCATGATGGTTTTCAAAAGATGAAGATGTGTTTTATTTTCAAAAAGACATGGCATGGCATGTGCATTCATCTCTTGAGACTTGTATAAAATGTATATACTTTGTTAAGGATTTCCTACTGGGCTTTATGCTCACCCTACCATATTTTTGTGCAGGAAAAGACGTGGTGAATCCGCCTAATTGAGGGCGTGGAAATGTGTGTGTTGAGAGCACTAAAGTTCTCATATGTTGTGATCCTATTTGTAAGCCAAGGGCTATGTGTGTGTGGGTTTGAATAATCATTTTGTGTACCAGGCTTAAGCCTTGGAAGATTGTAAACCCTTGGGGGTGCTTATTTGGTTATTTACTTGTTATTGAATCAATATAATATCGCATGAGGAACTATTATTATTATGTTATACAAGTATAGGAAGTTATATTTGGTTTTTCTTTAAGAGAGTCATGACTGTTGCATTATCATTTAGGCTAGAAATTTGGGGTGTTACAACTTGGTATAAGAGCTACCGGGTTTGAATACTTGGAGCTCGTGGGAAGTGGTTGTTTAACCACAATGGGTTCATCAAGAATGCTTAGGAAGTGTTATGCATTTTGCGACTATGTGATAACATGCTTATGTGACTAAATGGGTATGGGTTGAACTTTTGGGATGTTGTTTGCGCCTGTTAAATTCTTTGAGGTCTTATTGTTAAATTCTTTGAGGTCTCATTAGAATGGTACTTGATCAATACTCGTTCTCCTAAGAATTCTTGATTTTTCGTGGGACAAATTTCATCATGAAAGAATGATCCGTATGTGTTTACATGACTAAGTACTTATGTGTAGTGAAATTAAATTGTGTATATGGTAGAGAACTACATGGAATTGTTGTAGTCGAATGTGTGAGTCAAGTTCCGAGCACATATGAGTTAATGTGCTAAATTATTTCTCTTGTGTCCTTTATTAAGATGTCAGGAAGGGGTCAAGTCCGTGGTGGTAGAGGTAGGAGTCGTGGTAGGGCTCGCCGATCAGTCCATAGGGTTTCAATGCAAGAAGAGGGGTTTGGCCAAGCTAATATGGCTGAGCAAGCAGGCCAAGCTAATGTGGCCAAGCAGGTGGGACAAGCGGATCAAACCGCAATGGGGACCCTAGCCCGAGAAATGGCGGGGGCTTTGAGGGAGTCTATGTACTTGTTAAGGGCGAAGAATCAAGCCCGAGAGAACACCGTGGAGTCAAGGACGAGTTTCCTTACTAGAGAGTTTTTACAGGCCAAACTAGATGAATTCCATGGTGGCCCCGAGCCCAAGAAGGCGGATGAGTGGCTCGAACAAACTGTGAAGAGGTTCGAGATGCTTCATATAGATGATAGCGAGTTGAGGGTGACTCTAGCGAGTTACTACCTTAAAGGGGATGCGGGTTAGTGGTGGAAGTATGCCAAGGGTAGGGTGGAGCCATCATGGGAAGCCTCTGTGGTTACTTTCCAAGATAAATATTTACCTCCCGCTGCTAGGGAGAGATTGAGGCAAGAGTTCAAAGACCTCAAACAACTCGACATGACCATGGCCGAGTTCGAGGCAGTCTTCTCTAGTTTATCTAGGTTTGCACCAGAGTTGGTGGCAACGGAAAAGCGTCATTGCATTGAATTCGAGAAAAAGTTAAAAACCAAAATTTTCTTTAAGATTGTTGGGAACATGATTCGGAACTATGACCGCCTTGTAAAGTTGGCGGCATACGTTGAGATTTCCATACAAGCCGAGGAGGAGAGACATACAAGCTGAGGAGCAGAGGCTTCGGAGTTCGAGGCCTAAGGGCCAAGAGTCTCAAGGAGACAATAGGCAGAATAAGAAGAGCAGGGGTACTTTTTCATTCCAGCCACAACCACAGTAGTCAAAATTCATTTTTCCTTTGCCTAGTGCGGTTCCGGGAAAAAGTACATCTAGTGGCTTCATGTGTTTCAAGTGTGGCCAGCCGGGCCACAAAGCCTTTTCGTGCCCATAGAAGGGTGGAGGACAGTTGATGTTGCCACCACCACCACCTAACCGATCTCAGAGTCAGTCTCAGAATGGAGGCCAGGGATTTAATTGTTATCAGTGTGGTCAGTCGGGGCATATGAAGAGAACTTGCCCTCAATTGGGAGGCGTATCTGGCACATCAAGGTCGAAGAAACTCAGAGCCACCAGCAGACTCATTCAGCTCAGGTTTCACGAGCTAATCAGGGAGCCACTTCGGCTCAATCGGTACAATAGGCCTATGCTCTGAGAGGAGGGCAAGTTAATCAGGGGCCACAAGGGCACGTGTATGCTATTACCGTGCCAGAGCAGTTGCCAGAATCCTCAATTGTGAGAGGTATTTTTGTTGTGTGTAATTCTTTGGCTAATGTATTGATAGACACGGGTGCGTCTCATTCATTTATATCTACTGCATTTGCTTCTGCATTGGGGTTAGAGGTAGCACAGTTAGTGCCTCCACTCATAGTAGAGTCACCTATTGGGGTTACAGTTGATTTAAACCGGGGTAGTCGTGATTGTGAAATAGAAGTTGCCAGGCGTCGACTGTTGTTTGCTTTTGTGTTGCTAGATATGTCGAGTTTTGATGTCATTTTAGGCATGGACTGGTTGTGTTCTTATCAAGCTGTGATTGATTGTTACCGTTAGAGAGTTACAGTGTGCACTTTGGGTGGTGATCGTTTCTATTTTTGGGGGAACCGAGTTAATAGAGCCTTGTCGCCAGTTGTTGACCCGCGTAGTAGGAGCAAGCTTAGTGGCCTTCTTGCAACTCTCTTGGATAGTGAGAGTGACAGGGCTCGTGTTGAGTTACCAAGGGTAGTTTGTGAATACCCTGATGTCTTTCTAGAAGATCTTACTAGTTTACCACCTCATCGGGAGATCGAGTTCTCCATTGAATTAGTGCCTGGCACGGCACTGATTTCCATGTCACCATATAGATTTGCACCTGCCGAATTGCATGAGTTGAAGATTAAACTCCAAGAACTTTTAGACAAGGGCTTCATTCTCCCTAGTACATCGCTTTGGGGAGCGCCGGCTCTCTTTGCGAAGAAGAAGGATAGGCTATTGCGGTTGTGTATTGATTACCGCAAGTTGAATAGAGTTACAGTTAAGAACAAGTATCCTCTACCCAGAATAGATGATTTTTTTGACCAACTTAGAGGGTCTCGTTGCTTCTCAAAATTAGATTTGAGGTCCGGGTACCATCAATTGAGAGTCCGGGAGGAGGACATTCAGAAAATGGCCTTTTGTACGCGTTATGGCCACTATGAATTCTTTGTAATGCCTTTTGGGTTAACCAATGCGCCTGTTTCCTTTATAGATTTGATGAATAGAATTTTTCGGGAATACTTGGACTGTTTTGTGGTCGTCTTTGTGGATGACATCTTAACTTATTCAACCTCCAAGGAGGATCATGAGGCTCACTTACGGGTAGTGCTTGAATTGCTTGAGAAACACCGTTTGTATGCCAAGTTTGAGAAATGCGAGTTTTGGTTAACCGGGGAAAAATTTTTGGGGCACATAGTGTCAAGAGAGGGAGTAACAATAAACTCCTTAAAGATAGATGTCGTACAAGATTGGGAACAACCTAAGAATGTTTTTGAGATCCGGAGTTTCTTGGGGTTAGCGGGGTATTATCGACGTTTTGTTAGGGACTTCTCTAGACTAGTTGCACCTTTGACTAGGTTGACTAGAAAGGGAAATTTGTGTGGAGTGAGGCTTGTGAAAAGTCATTCCAAGAACTTAAGACTAGATTGACCACCGCACCAATCTTGATAATTCTGGAAAGTGGTTTGAATTACACTGTCTATTGTGATGCGTCCAGGGATGGACTTGGTTGTGTCTTGATGCAAGAGGGAAAAGTTATGGCCTATGGTTCACGACAATTGAAAACTCATGACAAAAATTACCCCACCCATGATCTAGAATTAGCAGCAGTGATTTTTGCTTTGAAAAATTGGAGGCATTACTTGTACGGTGAGAAGTTTGAAGTCTTCTCCAATAAGAGTCTAAAGTATTTGTTTTCTCAAAAAGACTTGAATTTACGACAACGGAGGTGGATGGAATTTATGGAGGATTATGACTTTAAGTTACACTATCATCCAGGGAAGGCCAATGTGGTGGCTGATGCTTTGAGTCGAAAATCTGTGAGTAGTTTGGCAAGTGTGGCCATTCGGGAATGGGATATGCTAGATGTTATTGGCAAGTTTGTGTAACAACCCCCATACTGTTTACTGATTAATGACTGATTGATTACCGATAATCACCGATTACTGTTAAACGAAACGGATAATGACTGATAACTGACTGATAATTGAACTGATTAAAAGTACTGAACTGACTGACTGAAATTGGAAACCGAATTGATTGAGTATATGTTAGTTAAATTGCATTCTATTTGTTTGACTGTATGATTATCTGTTCATGCTTATATGTTTAAACTGCTAATTGAAGGCCTTATCGGTGGCCGAATTCGGAATTGATTAGTGTTTTACGACCATCATATTTAATGTGATTTTATGGTATAATTATCTGAAAACTGATTAGGTATGATTAAATTAGATTAAAATAAGCTAATTAAAGAGATTGGTTTATTTACCATATTGCCACCCTTAGTGGCCCACTACATAGTGATGCTAGAGCCTTGCATACTTGACTCAAAACATTTCCATCAGCCATTTCTCTTGAGCTTAGCCGACCATGAGAGGGAGAGAGTGAGAGAACTTGTCTTCCATCTTGGGTTTGCTTGCTAATTGAAGAATTGTTGAAGTGTAGATTTCATATTTGAGCTCCTAAACCTTGAATACAAGACTAAGGTAGGAAACTCACCTTCTTATTGTTGCCATTGAGCTAGTTCTTGCAAGATTCATGTTTCAATTGTAGAGTTAAGTCTTGTTTAGTTCATACATGAAGGATAGAACATAATTCATGCATGCATGTTTGAATTGATGAGTTTTGAGTTGAATTCATGGTAAAATTGTACATGCATGTTCATAATTAGGCTTGAGTCCACGAATCCATCATGTTCTTGAAAAAAAGAGTCCAGCTAAACAATTCTTGTAAAGTCTTATCTAGACTCTTCTCAGAGCACTGGACCTCAGCCTCGAAAATAAATGGCTTGGGAGAGACGCCCTTGGAGGGCAAGTCATCCTCCTCATCCTGAGTCAAAACAATTTGGTCATTGAGGATGGGAGACTTGGCATCAGCGGCAATCTCCTCATTCATTTCGTTGGCTTCATCGTCATCGGCATCGTCCTCTAGCTCTGGAGGGAAAGGCACCTCAAGCTGGTTGATGTCTCGAAGGTCGGAGTCCAGAGGAACAACCAGTTTGTTGAGGGTCGCCGTCCAACCAAGGTAGTAACCTTGGTTTCAAGCCAAGTTGACTTGTTGCTTGTATTGGTCTATTTCCCAACTGTGTAGCTTAGTGTGTGTTCAATCTGTTAACTGTGTAGGGTTGGCGACTGGGGAGACACGCTCTAGCATACTGTAGCCCAGAACTCTGTGAGTAACGATTGTGTAAAGATATGTTCATAAATGAATATCTTCTGAACAAATGAACTGTACTGTTTTCTGAACTGATTACCGTTAACTGAATGAATGTATGTCCTATATTCTGAACTGTATTGTGACATCCTTAGCACCTACTGTTTACTGTTACTGTGACAGATTTCTTTGTCGATTCCCTCGTGGAACCACTACTGTTTACTGACTGATGGCCATCATTACTGCTCGGTCTTTTAAGACCTACTGTTACTGTTATGCTAATGGATGTACCGCATATGACTGTTTACTGTACTGAACAACTGAAGTACTGATTGAATTGAACTGTTTTCACTACTGTAAGGACATTCATTCTAAACCCCTTTACGCTTTATGTTATTCACTGGGCTTTAGCTCACTGCTCATATATATATGTAGGTGTACAGGCACCAGACCGCGGCTAGAGGCGTCAGGGTTACTCCAGTTTTGTCAAGCCAGCCTTTGTGCCTCACCGCGAGGTTCCGAGCCTAACGTGTTAGGGCTTAAGGGTGTTTTACAATTTCCCCTTCTGTACTGTTTCACTGTTTTGTATAGACGGAATGTTTTCTGTACTGTTTTGTAGGGTTGTGTCCCTAGTCTGCATGATTGTAAATACTGTGCACACTGTTATGTACTGTATGTATAAATGTATGAAAAATCATTTTGGCATACAGACTGTCACAGCTCATTGGGCATTATTTATTTACTGTATTGGCTTCCGCCAGGCCCTGTACTCTGTTTTACCGTATTACTGTTAAGCAGGCCTTCGGTAATCTCGGATTACTGGCCAGTTACGGTGCTAAACCCCTAGGGCCGGGTTTGGGTCGTGACAGTTTGATTTGCACTTGGATGAGTCTGGAGAGAGTGCTACCTTGTTTACTTTGAATGCTCAACCTACCTTGGTTAGTAAGGTCATAGACGCACAACCAGAAGATCGTGATGTGGAATCAATCCGTGTTAAGATTTCCAATGGGAAGGAAGAGAAAGGTTTGAACGTTCACTTGGATCTAAGTGTACGTTACCTAGACCGTTTGTTTGTACCAGAATCTTGTAGAAAGGAAGAACTTCGGGAGTTCCATCACTCACGCCTTGCAGTACACCCGGGAGGCACTAAAATGTATCATGATCTTAGTCGTCAGTTTTGGTGAAGGGGTATGAAACGGGATGTCGCTTTATTTGTATCGAAGTGCCTTAATTGTCAACAAGTGAAGGCCGAACACCAAAGACCAGCGGGTTTGTTACAACCCTTACCAATGGCTGAGTGGAAATGAGAGCGTGTTACCATGGATTTTATAGTTGGGCTTCCTAGAACACAATGAGGCAATGACGCCATTTGGGTGATTGTTGATTGGTTGGCTAAGTCTACCCATTTCATTCTGATGTGCACCAGCAACTCAATTGAACGCTTGGCAAAGTTGTACATTAGAGAGATCGTTCGACTTCATGGAGTCCCTGTGACTATTGTGTCGGATAGGGATCCTTGTTTTACTTCCCGATTATGGCAAAGCCTTCAAGAGGCATTGGGAACTAAGTTGACTCTTAGCACCACTTATCATCCTCAAACCGATGGACAGTTGGAACGTACCATTCAGATTCTGGAGGACATGCTTAGAGCTTATGTCCTTGATTTTAAGGGGCCTTGGGAAAGGCACTTACCATTGATTGAGTTTGCTTACAACAATAGTTACCAAGCTAGTATTTGGATGGCATCATTTGAGACCTTATATGGCCAACCTTGTAGATCACCGGTTTGTTGGGCTGAAGTGGGTGATGCACCGTTACTGGGTTCGAAAATTGTTAGAGAGACAGCCGAGAAAGTTGTTCTCATTCGGAAGAGGTTAGCTACGGCCCAAAGCCGACAAAAGAGTTATGCCGATAAGAGGAGACGACCTTTATCTTTTGAAGATGGTGACCATGTGTTTCTAAAAATCTCACCAATGCGGGGTTTGATGAGATTTGGTAAGAATGGTAAATTATCTCCAAGGTTCATTGGGCCTTTTGAGATTTTAGAACGAATTGGGGAAGTGGCATACCGGTTAGCTTTACCGCTACAACTTTCGGGAGTTCACAACGTATTTCATGTATCTATGCTTCAGAAGTATAAACCTGACCCTTCTCATGTTCTTGATTGGGTTGACTTAGAGGTAGATGAGGATGCCTTTTACAAAGAATGACCAGTTCAAATATTAGATACCTAGGAGCAAGTGCTACGGGAAAAACTATACCATTGGTAAAAGTGTCGTGGAGACACAATGGGGTTGAACAAGCAACGTGGGAACGGGAGGTGGAAGTCCGCTCCAAATATCTGGATTTATTTGAAAATGCTTAAGTTGCTTCACTACAAAAAAAAAAAAAACACTTTTAGTGACCTTTTTTTTAGTCACCAAAAGTGTAATTTTGGTTGCTGAAAGTATCCGCGACATCAATAAAATCGGTCGCTGAAGCCCTGTCACTAAATGGTTCAGCGACCAAATAAATTTTGGTCGCCTTATAAATAAATCGGCGACCAAATATTTCAGTCACTAAAAGACTAAAATTTTGTCGCCATAAATTAACATTTAGTCGCTAAAAGTAGCCTTAAGCGGATGACATGCAAGGTTTTAGCGACATATAAATGCGTCACTAAAAATATCTTTCAGTGACTAAATAAATTAGTTATTGAATGTTAAAACTTTTGGCGACCAATCAAGTTTTGGGTCGCTAAAAAAATTATTCACACAGACTTTCAGCAACAGGAACAAAGTGTCACCAAAAGTAAATTTACAACTACAAAACCTGTCACCAAAATTCATTATTTATAAAAAAAAAAAATTACAATTTCCTTGTTCTGTACATAATTCATAAGCCTATAAACATAAGCAAAATATAATTTAAATTAACACACTTTTGTAAAACATCCAAAATATAAACTTAATTCAGAAGTAGTAGCATATTAAATATAAGCAAAATATCAAATCCAAAACATCCAATATAAGTACAAATCGCTTACAATCCCAAACTTCAAACATATGTAATTCCAAAAAAACTTCTAAGTTTGCAAATTCATAACAAAAACCTATGACAAAATATATAAAAAAATTCAAAATGTAATCCTTTGATGCTCCCTGAACTATGTTTCAACCATTGCCAATCTGTCAAACATATGAAAAAAATTACAATGTTAGAGTTATTGGTCTGAAAACATTGGTTTCACATTATAGATGAACAAATTAAGAGCAAATTTTCCTACGGTGAATTACAAGATTTCAATATATCAAAATCAAAAAGTAACACGTGATTCACCAGTTAAAACTTGGCATGTATGACAAGTTAAAACAATGTTCATGTGCTGAGGCAGAACCTACAATCTATTGTAAATATATTTTCTAGAGACACCAAGAATATACATCACCACGACATAAGAAACCAAATACCAAATGAAAAATTAATTACTTTACATCAGATTAGTTAAACCAGTATTTCAAAAGCTGAACAAACCCCGCTGATCAACACAGAAGGTTGTTAAGGTTAGGAACCACTTTCCTGGGCAAGCCAACTGCATATGCAACATTATAAAGGATCTATTTCATAATATTCTTTACTCATGGAAGAATCAAAAGAATACACACAAATTTATTCGAGTACACCTATTTTTTTATAAGTACTCAGTTAAATTTTTGTGTCACATTTTTGTCTTTTATGTCCATTGATTGACCAATCAACAGCAGTCACCATCTTTTAGAGTCCAAGGTCATATATCAAAACATGAGAGATTTTTTTATTTTTATTTTTTAAAGAAGAAGAAAAAGAAGCTGCAATTTGCATACCACTTCATAAAATGTCATTGCTGTAAGACGGTATCCTGCTAAAAGCAAATACTCCTTTACAGCACAGTTGAGATCTCGACGTTCATTGTCCTTCAAAGGGCCCGAGTCAGAAAATGAGTCTCTCTCTTTCCTTGTTGAGAATTTGCCCCATTATTTGCAGAAACATTGGCATTTGTCCCTGAAAAATGCAATTAAGATAGATTAAATTCACAAAACTAGAGAAAACATTGTGGCCCATTTGATGATAGAATATAAAAATTATAATGAAACCTACAAAGCACCACTGTAAACCAAGAAAAACTAATAAGATCTCATTATTTACTGTGCAATTTTAATTTAAACAGAAAAAATCATAAAGATGTTGAAGAAGGGAACAAACAAATGTGTACAGATATGAGTTCTTTAATATGTTCGCTTCTAAAAACTCTATTTTACCATGGATGATTAATAGCCAACACAGTTATAGGAGAATATTGCATACCCAGAGCAAGAAAAAAAGAGGAGATATGAAGGAACTCAATTTTATCCCAGGTGTTCTTATATATCTACTAAATAGATATGAAGGAACTCAATTTTATCCCAGGTGTTCTTATATATCTACTAAATTTAACATCAAAATAATACTCCCTAGTCCATGCTTGCATCAAAGAAATGTCAAGTAATTCCTAATTTCTAACCTATAAGGCAGCATTAAACCATTAAAATGATTGTAACAGACTTGTTCATATACATGTCCACAAATGTGATAAAAACAAGCTTTCCCTCATGAGACTCAAGGTTATGCTAAAAAGGATCCTATGTCAGATTTAAGCATATTCAAAACACAAGAACATTTTGTTGTTCATGTAGGTTTCAATTAACTTAAGGGACCTAAAGAATTCCAGGTCGTGAACCAAGTCCCAGAACCTGTATATGAACCTGTTAAATATCATCTTTCATTACAATCGCACTTTAATATAATCCTTTCCTTTAATTACTTGTATCTATCTTCTGACAAATCTGTCAACACTTCAAGATTGCTATGAACTCCCAACACTTTTTGTGAGCCCATAAAGCAAGGAAATTTATTGCCAAGAGAAATTACGCATGAAAAAGGATCCAGCATCTTCCTTTTTAAAAGCTATGGTGGATGCAAGCGAGGATTGGATTAGGCATTGACTTATCTATGTTGTTTAATTCTTCATTGAAAAAAAAGGCCATGAATTTGAAAAAACCAATCTGTAGTAAAACTGGGGGCTAAGTGGATTCATAACCTACAACAGAGCCAGAACCTTGTTTAATACTATGTATACTTGAAACCTAAGGCATCTCCAATTCTTGACTCAAAACCTATATCAAATTTAAATTTGGAAATCACTTAAAAAATCTCTCCACTCAAACTAATATCAATATGAGTTTTACCCATTGTTTTATCCTAATCAAGGGAAGACTATGTTCTTCCCTCGAGTCTGAACCCTTACCTGTGTAGAACGGGTACGCAAACTAGTTGTAGATGGTGCAGCTTCGGTAGTAGCTTCATTTGCAGATGGTGCTGCTTGTCTAGTAGTTGCATTTGTAGATGGTAAAGCCTGAGTAGTAGTTGCATTTGTAGATGGTGCAGCCTGGATATGTAGAGCATTTGTAGATGGTACACTTTAAGTAGATGGAGTTAAGTTAGATGGCATGGCTTCATACAAGTCAAAACCTACCAGCGAAAAAAAAAAAAAAAAAAAATACTCTGTTTGTACTATCATATGGGATTGGATTAATTTCTCAAGTCCAAAGCCGCCTCCCCATCCCTAAAAAAACAAACAGAAAATGTCCCCCCCCCAAAAAAAAAAAAAATCGTTCTCATATGACCAATTTCAAATTGTATATCAATTCCTACCCTTTTTCCAAACAAACAATTAAAAACCAAGAGGCTAAATTAGCAGAAGCATCAACATTACTCTAAACAGAGCATCAACATTACTCTGATCTCATCAGAGAAGAAGATAGAATTTTGCTATTTACTTTACTCATCATGATGCCACTACCCATTTTCTTCATTTTTCCCTTTTTCTACCTCTAAACCTCTTCACATGCTTATACAAAAACCCTTCAACAATAAAAAGTCTCAATTGAAGATGATGTAGACACAATGAAATCATTTTCGAACACTCTAAAATACACAGGAAAACGAAGATCAAAAATTTAATTTATTCAATATTATAAATCAATTCATTGTGCAATGAAACTAATCAATCACTAACACAAACAGTATTGGACAAAGTCACCATTCAATTAACATATATAAGCACATTTACTAAAGAGAGAGTTATATGAAACTTTTGTATTAGAAAATCTCATATTTCAATTTTGAGTACTCTAAAATACACAGAAAAAGATCAAAAATTCAATTTATTCAATATTATAAATCAATTCATTGTGCAAGGAAACTAATCAATCACTAACACAAACAGTATTGGACAAAGTCACCATTCAATTAACATATATAAGCACATTTACTAAAGAGAGAGTTATATGAAACTTTTGTATTAGAAAATCTCATATTTCAATTTTGAGGTATGTATTTAAAACTTTAGTATTAGGAAATCTCAAATCCATTGATTTCAATTTCGAAAACTCTAAAATACAAAGAAAAATAAAAGATCAAAAGCTTGATTATTCAATGAAATCAATTCCTAGTGCAACAAAACTAATCGAACAATACCACAAACAGTATCGAACAAACTCACCATTCAATTAACATATACACATACAATACAAAAATATATGTATGTATACAAAAGGGAGAGTAATTCAAAACTTTAGTATTAAGAAATCTCAAATCCACCTTGGATTGAATGAAAGTCACATTCAGGCCAATAATCTAGAGAGAGAGAAGAGGGTAGCGACCCAAACAGAGGGTCGCGATCTGCTACCGCCCAGTGTTTTTGTGTCGTTTGCATTCGGCGGTGCGAGAGAGCAAGAGGGAGAGGGAGAGGGAATACATTCAGAATATCAGAGACAGAGAAGAGAAGAGGACAGTGACCCAAACATAGGGTCACGATCTACTATCATCCAGCGCTGCTATGCATTTTGCATTTGGCAGCGCGAGAGAGCAAGAGAGAGGGGGAGAGAGAGAGAGAGAGAGAGAGAGAGAGAAGAAGAAGAAGAAGAAGAAGAAGAAGAAGAAGAAGAAGAAGAAGAAAAAGAGCATACATGTGTTGTGCGTTTCTGATGGACTGAGAAAATGAAATGGAGAAGTGAAGGTGAATTGATTCTTTATTCACCCAAAATATTTAGTCAATTATTTTTGGTGATAAAAAATTAGGATAAAGACAAATAATTCATTAGTGACCAAATTAATTTGGTTGCCATAAATATTATTCAGATTTTCGGTGACCAAATAATGTTTGTCGTCAAATAAATACAATTGGCAACTAAAATTTCCGTCGCCAAAAATAAATTTGGTCGCCGAAAATTTTTTAGCACTCTCACGCAGAATTTTCACTTGGCGCCAAACTCAACAGCAACCAAAAAATTAAATTCGTCACCAAATGTTTAGCTTTTAGAGACCATAAATATTCTGTCACCAATTATGTATCTTTGGCAACTAAAATTTTGTTTGGTTGCTAAAAAATGTCGCCAAAAATACTTTTTGTTGTAGTGCTTTTCTTTGTAATATTCCCTAGTGTTGAGGGAAGTTGTTAACCACATGTTGATATGTGCATTATTGTTTTAAGCATAAGATTGTTTAGAGTTGCCATTACTTTTTGGGAAATTTCATGTTTATGCATATTTGGGAGGTTGTTGTTAATGAGATAACCATGGTGGAAATTGTGGAATTTGGTTGAGGGTTAGTATTGTGATTTGAAAACGAAATAGCGTGGCTTTGATCACTAGAAACCCCTTTGTTTGGATAGTTTGATTTGAAATTTCGGGGACGAAATTCTTTAAGGGGGGAAGGTTGTAGCGATTCTAGATTCGACTCTTCTTTCATGTTTTGCCACTTCGACTGGGCCGATTGGGGGTCGAGCTGCCCGGTCAGCTCGCAGGGGTCTAGGGGGCAGCGCCCCTTGGTAGGTCTAACTCTCTAGAATTCTAGATCAGGAGCTTCTCTCTCTAGAAGTCATCTTCTCTCTTCGATTTCTCCAAATCAATTGGGATTTAGACCTAAGTTCTTTACCAAAGTTGGTTATCATCTCGAGGGCTTCGTTGTGAGCAGTAAAGATCGAGTTTCGACACTGTTGATTTTGGGAGTTTCATCTCATTTCTTCTTCAAAATTTGAGGTAGAGATTTTCTTAGAATTATATATATGCTTTTGCAAGATCTAGATGATTTTCGAAATTATCCTTCGATTAGCTTTGAGAAATTGATTGTTGATTTCAAGAAGATGAGTGATTTTGAAAGAGGGTTTAATTTATTTTCATTTTAAAATAGAAATTGAAGGTTTTGAAACATATTGATTGAAGAAAGATGATTTTGGAGAGATTCTTCTAAATATCTTGGAGATGAATGGTTTTGGTGAGAAAACCTAGAAATTGGGTCTTTTCTTTCAAAGATGTTGAAAATTCTTAGAAGATGATGTCATATTTATTTTGTGTACCAAAATAAATGGATGTTTTGAAAATTGTTTATTTGTATATAAATGACGAATTTTGTGGAAAAAAAAATGAGGAATGTTGTTTATTTTGGAAATTGTTGTCAAAATGTTGATTTAGCCTTGAATTGACTAAATTGTTGATATTGCTCGAAATGTGGGAATTACGTTATTCTCTTGAATGAATTAGATATAAAAGTATATATATATTCATCTTGTGGAATTGTGTTGAAAAGAGGTTTGGGAATTTTGATCACAATGGTATATTGTGTGGAACAATTGAATATGGCAGTAATGTTGCGTTGCATTATTAAGCATACATTGGCATTTCAATTCATTGGACTATGTTAAGCTTTGGAAATTTGCATTGAGAAAAGAATGTTGGAAAATGGGTTTTCATGAAATGATTTTGGGATAAATACGGTGATAAATCTTGATAGGTGGTGTCACACCCCAAATCCGGACATGACCGGTCGTGGCCCACAGGGACTTAGCCCAAGGCACACGTAAGCCTAAACACGCATTCAATTTCACCTTGAACAATTAAACAATAGTTCAATAATAAATAACCAAAACTCAATCCAGTGACATGCCACAAGTGAAAAAGAAGTCATAACCAACTTCCTAAAAATATATATATACTAAATGGGACACAAACCGCCCACAAAATAAAATAATTCTAAATAAAACCCAACCACAATGTATGCACAAAACTCGACAAAGCAACCTAAAACAAATTAAATAAATGCCCTAGAGGTCCATGCAATTGAGTCCCCGCTACGCCATGAGTCGACTCTAAGTCCTTCTAACACCTGGAAATGGTAAACAACTAAGTCAACTGATAGCTCAGTGAGTAGCAACATGGATAGTAAATACAGTTTTGAAAACAGGGTTCAATTCCAAAATAAGATATATATCACAGAAACTAGATTGGCATACAGTTTGGTAAATAAAATCTGTTTCAAAAAGAAGGTTCCACAGTTCAACACTTAAAATACTCATGTCTCGCAAGAACATGATAAACAACATTTTCCACTTAAAACAGATTATAACATGAACACCAATAATTTTTTGGGTACCAATAAAAACAAATAATCTGTCACACAGTTCTCAAGGCTATAAGCCCCGTTGGATCCAATACCGAACTAAGAGTCATCCTCAGGGTGGCACCTGGGCCTTTTCTCAAAGACGATCCGATTGAAGGTCACCTAGTTGTTTTTAAAGGTCTTTTCCTTACAATCGTTGAGCACTAGAGTCATCACGGCCCAACCCGGATCTGTTCCCTAGTGGTCAGAGTCACCACACACAGTGGAATAATTTCCCTGGACTAAATACACATATGGTCCCAATAATCAATACACATCAGTTTCGCAAAACATGGTAGTTCATTATTATAAACATGAGACCAAAACAAATAGTTTACAGTATGCCAAGTTCACACATGATTCAAAAATAATTTGATTCCATTGATAATATAATAATTTATCAAAACAGTTTAGTCTTGAAACAACAATTTAATTGTCCAACAGTTCAGGGTAGGGGAACATTTATAAAAATATGTAGCATGAAACTACTCACCTGGAAACGAAATAATATAATCCTCGAATAGAGTGTGAAAGTCCAAGTAGTGCCCTGAACCAAGTATAAAAACTACACGTCACAACTAATTTAAAAATACTAAAAAATAGGAACTAAGTAACCTCAACTAAAGCGCACTAACACGGCTCAACCCAACTCACCGTTACTCTTAAATATTATCTAAGTTCATGTTTTTCAAGATCTAAAATCACCCAAGACATAGGTTCCGATCGAAACTTAACTAATAACTTTAAGATAAAACAGTGTTTTAAACAAGTTTTCCCAATTTATTCGCTAACTTTGAAAATTACAAAACACACTCCACGCTATTCGAAAAATTCTAAAACCATCCAGATATCAACTAATATATCCTTAGTTTCAAAGCCAATTGGTTTCACTTGATTTGCTTATCAAAATAATTATCTACAATTTATTATATCCAAACAGGTTGTTTTCTGCAGCACTTTAAAGAAATTGACGGTTCTCTTAATATACATGAGCAATCAATGCAAGGCCAAAAACGCACGAAACTAGACTCGTAACCGGTTCTAATGACATTAATTTGATAATTTTTGGATTTATACCCAAAGAGAACAACACTCCCGAATTTACTGTTTCGGACTGGTTTCCTGGACAGATTTGAATACCTCAATTTTTATGGATTTCGACTCCCAAAAATTATGAAAAAAATCAGATATGCAATTCAATATGTAATTGATCTACTGTAAAAATTTCCGATTAAAATTCATCCGTTTGATATGGTTTCTTGATTTTTAAAGTTTGCGCTTCTGTGCAAAATTTTTGAACTAAGAATTACACACATTCTTTACACATAAATTTAGCTCATCAGATTTCTTAATAGTGTATACATATATATACAAAATACATAAACCTACAACCTCTCCATGAATGAATAAAATAATTATAGAATAAGGATAGAACAAAGAAAGAAGAGAAGAAAACCTAGGAGGGCTAACCTTTGATGATCACACACAACACAACACACCCAAAAGTTCTTTGATTGCAACATCTTCTTCTTTTTTTCCTTCCCTCAAACCCTCTCCCATGGCTGCTGTGTTGTTGCCCTATGTGGTGAATAAATAAAAGACTAGGGTTTGTGTTTATTTTATTTTATACTAGTGGTGGGCACACATAGGTCAAATAAATAGATAAATATACAAAACATATATATAAGTTATATGCAACTCAAATGGTAAGAGTCTTATATATTAACCTTATGGTCTAGAGTTCAAGTCATACCCTCCTCTCTCTCTATATATATTTTTTTATAATAAATCTTGCCTCTAAATTAAATGCTTTCACCACAAATTTATTTTAAGTCTAAAATTAATTAAAAGATCCTCCGATAATATTTAATTTGCACCTTAGAATTCACCACCAAAATATTTGAGATTGTAATATTATTATTTAATTATTTACTTAATTTTTATATTCGGGTTCTCACAGGTGGTGTAGATGAAATTGTTTAAGTTGGCCTGAGTATCTTTGGTGAAACACCAGAAAGTCGTGCGGATAGGTGTCGAGCCTTCCAGTACGGTAAAAATGACAATTGATAGTACTCGTATAGTCTACTTGTAGACACCGACCTGGGGATTACCAGAGATGTATTTACCACCTCCTTTCATTAAATTGATAAATTTTGAACAGTTGAAGTTGCATAACATCATTGAGCATGATGGTTTTCAAAAGATGAAGATGTGTTTTATTTTAAAAAAGGCATGGCATAGCATGTGCATTAATCTCTTGAGATTTGTATAAAATGTATATACTTTATTAAGGATTTCCTACTGGGCTTTATGCTCACCCTACCGGATTTTTGTGCAGGAAAAGACGTGGTGAATCCGCCTAATTGAGGGCGTGGAAATGTGTGTATTGAGAGCACTAAAGTTCTCATATGCTGTGATCCTATTTGTAAGCCACGGGCTATGTGTGTGTGGGTTTGAATAATCATTTTGTGTATCGAGCTTAAGCCTTGGAAGATTGTAAACCGTTGGGGGTGCTTATTTGGTTATTTACTTGTTATTGAATCAATGTAATATCGCATGATGAACTATTATTATTATGTAATGCAAGTATGGGAAGTTATATTTGGTTTTCCTTTAAGAGAGTCATGATTGTTGCATTATCATTTAGGCTACAAATTTGGGGCGTTACAGCTGCTATGGTCTCATATTATGAAATGGTGGGATTTACAATGGGTTATGCCAAACTCAGTGGAAGTGTTGTTGTAGAATGAAAAAGATTGTGAAGTTATTATGGAAGGTTGTGCCTTTGGCTTTATTTTGGTCCATATAGAAGCATAGAAATGACTGTGTTTTTAATGGTTCTCAGCTAAATTTAGAAGAATTATGTGAGGTTGTCAAAGTAAGAATAGCTTTGTAGGTACCAGAGTTCCCTGTTAATGATGTAGTATTGCATCAGGTTCAATATTGTATTAGGAATGAGAGTTGAGTCTTGCCCTGTTTTGTTGTGTTCACTGGAATCTATTCATTCGGTTGTGGGTGAATTGATTATGGCTGCTGCTTTGGTGGTCTCTGGTGTGTTCTGGAATTGATTTATGGTGTGCTCTGTTGTTGGTGGATTCTGGTGTGTCATATGGATGTGCTGTTATTAACTCTGGTGTGCTCTGCTGTTGGTGGATTCGGGGGTGTTATATGTCTGGTGTGTGCTCTGTCTGGTGTGTTTGTGTCTGTTTTTTGTGTTTCTGGGATCAAATGATCTGTCTGCTTTTCTCCCTCGGGGTTTTGGTCTCTCACCAACCCTTTGTGGTTCAGCTCGCAGATGATTGGGCGCTCTTATTAGTGCCAACCTAGTTGGGCTTGGGTTAGTTTACTATGATGCGTTGTGCTCTTCCTTTCGTTTTTTGATATAAAATTCATTTGAATGTATGATTTTATCATTAATATAGGTTTCTTTTTGCTGATCACCCACATAAATAAATAAATAAATAATTAAAAAAAACCAACAAAGCCCTCACATAACAAGGTGTGAAATCATATTGATCCGGTAACCTTCCAATTAGGAGTATTACGGTTGTACAACATATTGTCTAATCTTTTAAAACTGCACCAATTCTAAACAATTAGTACCGTTCTATATTTGCTAATCACGGATTAAATTTTAAAATAACTCGCCTTTGAAATTGTTCTGTTTCGCTATAGTTAATACATATATATTTTTAACCTTTAATAAAATTTCAAAGTGAAATTGAGTGTGAGAGAGATTTAAGATGCGATATTTGTCACAAATTAATAGCTATATATTTGAAAAGTAATATGTAAAATTAGTTTGTGTTGTATATAGGAAAAATATTATGTAATTGGTGTTATATATTATATAAATACTTGATAATTAGTTTAAAATATTCTTCAATCCATAACAAACCACAATTTGGTTATTTATCAATTTGTTACTTCAACATTTAGTTTATAATTTTACTCTTAAACTACCTGAATCACACCTCGTACACTCCTAACACTACAACATATAAGAATTTTATTGGTCTCTAAAAATAAAAAATTTATTGCGAAAGACATTTAAGAATCAATTTTTATCGTTGTCGGGATAATCACTAAAAGGTCATTCCGAAATGTCAAAAATAAGATTTTTAGCGTCAAAATTTTGAAAATGTCACTAATAAATAGACTTTTAAGGACAAAATAATTTGGTCTCGAGACAAAAAATTTGGTCACCAAAAGATAATAATTCATCACTAATGTCCAGTTTTTGTTGATAAAAATATAATAATGACATTTTTCGCAACAAAAATATTTGGTCCCTAAATTATACTTTTGTTCCTAAATTTTAGTTTTCAAAAATTTAATTTTTTTTGTAGTGTAAGAAGTATACAGAAGTGACCAACTAAAGCCTCCGTTTGGGAAGTGGGTTGGCTTTTTGGCTTTTTGGCTTTTTTGACTATTTTAGCCTGAGCTTAAAAGTTTGGTTTGGGAAGGACTTTTTGACTTTTTTGGCTTTTTTTGTGAGAGAAGAATGTAATGATTATGGGTTGGATGTGATATTTTGTTTTTTGTGGCTAAAATAGCCTATTTTGTCTTTTGTGGCTAAAATAGCTAAAAAAGTCTCGTTTAGCTCTTGCCAAACTAAGTATTTTACTTTCTTCATTTTTTTTCATTGTTGTTGCTTATTATTTTTAAAATATAATAGTTCTATATATACATATAAAAATTGGATCACATTGGAATAATAATTAGATCAGTGGAATTACATTTTATTGGATTATTACATCGAATATTCCTTAACTGAAATTGATTATTAAATTATTATTTTAATATACATTATTGAACTCATTTTGCAATACTAAAATATGAGTAAAGCTAACATGACCTTCTTCATTGACTTACCATGCTTGTTATGATTCTGATTTCAATAGGAAGAGGGAAATGGATCATGAAATTTCTCAATAAATATTAACTATTGTCATGTCGGACTTTTATTTTACAAAAATATTAGAGATTTTTAAAATTATATCAAAAATTCTACTAAATATCTTATATAAATGTAAAACTTATAGGAGACTCATATTATGTGAAACCTACACCTAAAATTCTACTAAATATCTTATATAAATGTAAAACTTATAGGAGACTCATATTATGTGAAACCTACACCTGTATAAGATATTTGATAAAAAAAAACTTTAAGTATCCAGTATTAGGTCAAGTTTGGCTACAAAGAAAAAAGTGCATTTATTTCATCTTTTTATCTTTTTTGGGTCACATCAATCAACATCTCCTCTCTACTTTTTTTACACATAATACAAAAAAAATTAAAAAATACACTTATTTAGTCTTCCCAAACTAGGCCTAAGGCTCTATTTTATGGGCCCAATTGGTCTGTAGATGTTGAACTTAAAAATTGGGCATTGGTTTCAAGCTTTTTCTCTTCTTGTACTCTTCCCGAGAAAATATCATTCATGGCCTCAGATCGCAACCTTGCTTGCTGTGTACGTCCAGTTATTAACTGAGGAGACAAACTTCTCAAACAAATTTTTCTGATATTTAAAATATTAATAAGCCGGACCTAATTTCATATTAAAAATTACATCACTTCATGTCACATTAATTTGTAAGAAAAAATTGTAAATTTTTTTGTTTGCATAGCATTTTTCTTTAATTAAGCCTCCTTTGGTAACATCTTATTGGGTCACATCACTTTTATACTTTCTTTTGTCTTTTTATATACAAAACAATCATTGATAATTCAGTTAATTTTATTATTATATATAGGCAGGTAATTAAGAATTTTATTTTTAAAATTAATTTAGTTAAATAAAAATTTTTACCAAAATGTATTTATGATTTTTCAAATTATAAAAAATAATTTATATTTTAAACAAATTTTAAGAGTGCATTTATAATTTATTAATAAAAAAAAAAGATAGTTTAAAAAGTTGACTTTTACTTTATTATTTTTCTAATTCTTTGTGTGAGGGAATAAATTTGGTGAACATTTGTAGGTGACTTAATTATGGGGTCTCAGTTAAGGAAAATGCTATACAAAAAGAAATAAATAAATAAAATTACAAAATTTTCATATAAACTGAAGTGGTATGGAGTGATGTAACTTTAGAATGTGAATTGACACCCATTTTACTGATATTTTAGATAACACATTAGTTTGTAAAAAAAAGTTTGTTTGGAAAGTTTATTTGTATAACACTATCCTTAATTAAAATATATTTCTAATAGGGAGCTTTTTTGATAAATCCATTTTCTAAGAGTTTTATTCCATCCAACCCATATTCTTTTTTAGTATTCCATTAGGTCTAATTTGAGATAAGAAGACCAAAATACCCTTTTCATCTACTTATATTTCATTTAGTTCACATTATTTTCTTATGTTTCAATAAGTTTTATGAGTGACATAATTACCAAAATACCCTTAATGTGAATGTTTACACCGTCAATATAAATGTTTATATCGTCAATGTGTAGGGGCCCGGCTCATGTCGATCCTCGTGGGTGCCCGAAAAAATTCGAGTTGGGCCGGGCCGGCCCACAAGCCAAAAAAATAGGCCCGACCCGGCCTGTTGATAATATGAATATTCACATTGACAAGTTAACATTCACATTGATAGGAGTGTAAAATTGGCCTGCGGCCCGTGGGCGGCCCGAAACCAGCCCGTCACCCGGGGCGGGCCCGGGCCGGCCTGTCACAATATGAATATTCACATTGACATATTAACATCAACATTAACATTGACAAGAGTGTAAAATTGGCCCATGACCCGTGGGCGAAGCCCGGGCCCAGGTCGGGGCGGGCCCAGCCCGCCCGGCTCGGCCTGTTGACAATGTGAATATTCACATTGACATGTTAACATTTACATTGATAAGAGTGTAAAATTAGTCCGCGGCCTGTGCCCGGCCCGAAACCCGCCTGTGGCTCGTGGGCTGCCCTGGGCGGGCCCGGCCTGACCCGTTGATAATGCAAATATTCACATTGACATGTTAACATTCACATTGATAAGAGTATAAAATTAGCTTGCGCCTCATGGCTGCCCGAAACTAGCCCACGGCCCGTGGGCGGCCCGGGGCGGGCCCGACTCGGCCTGTTGACAATGTGAATATTCACATTGACATATTAACATCAACATTAACATTGACAAGAGTGTAAAATTGGCCCATGACCCGTGGGCGAAGCCCGGGCCCAGGTCGGGGCGGGCCCAGCCCGCCCGGCTCGGCCTGTTGACAATGTGAATATTCACATTGACATGTTAACATTTACATTGATAAGAGTGTAAAATTAGTCCGCGGCCTGTGCCCGGCCCGAAACCCGCCTGTGGCTCGTGGGCTGCCCTGGGCGGGCCCGGCCTGACCCGTTGATAATGCAAATATTCACATTGACATGTTAACATTCACATTGATAAGAGTATAAAATTAGCTTGCGCCTCATGGCTGCCCGAAACTAGCCCACGGCCCGTGGGCGGCCCGGGGCGGGCCCGACTCGGCCTGTTGACAATGTGAATATTCACATTGACATATTAACATCAACATTAACATTGACAAGAGTGTAAAATTGGCCCATGACCCGTGGGCGAAGCCCGGGCCCAGGTCGGGGCGGGCCCAGCCCGCCCGGCTCGGCCTGTTGACAATGTGAATATTCACATTGACATGTTAACATTTACATTGATAAGAGTGTAAAATTAGTCCGCGGCCTGTGCCCGGCCCGAACCCCGCCTGTGGCTCGTGGGCTGGGTCACGGGCCAATTGTACACTCTTATCAATGTGAATGTTAACATGTCAATGTGAATATTCACATTGTCAACAAGTCGGGCCCGGCCCGCTCTGGGCCGCCCATGGGCCGTGGACGGGTTTCGGGCAGCCACAGGGCGCGGGCTAATTTTACACTCCTATCAATGTGCATGTTAACATGTCAATGTGAATATTCACATTGTCACGGGTCGGGCCAAGCTCGCCTCGGGTTGCAGTCGGGCTTCGGGCCGCCCACGGGCTGCGGGCCAATTTTACACTCTTATCAATGTGAATGTTAACATGTCAATGTGAATATTCACATTGTCAACGGGCCGGGCCCGCCCCGGGCAGCGGGCGGGCTTTTGGCCGTCCATGGGCCGCTGGCCAATTTTATGCTCTTATCAATGTGAATGTTAACATGTCAATGTGAATATTCACATTGTCAAACGACCAAACTGGGCCCGCCCCGGGCCGCCCATGGGCCGCGGGCGGGTTTCGTGCCGCTACGGGACAGGGGCCAATTTTACACTCCTATTAATAAATATGAATATTCACATTGACATATTAACATTCACATTAATAGGAGTGTAAAATTGGCTCCCGTCCCGTGGCGGCGCGAAACCCGCCCGCAGCACATGGGCGGCCCGGGGCGGGCCCGGTCCGGCCCGTTGACAATGTGAATATTCACATTGACATGTTAACATTCACATTGATAAGAGTATAAAATTGGGCCACGGCCCATGGGGGCCGGGTCAATTTTACACTCCTATCAATGTGAATGTTAACATGTCAATGTGAATATTCACATTGTCAACGGGCCGGGCCGGGCCCGCCCCGGGCTGCTGGCGGGCTTTTGGCCGCCCATGGGCCGCAGCCCAATTTTATACTCTTATCAATATGAATGTTAACATGTCAATGTGAATATTCACATTGCCAACGGGCCGGACCGGGCCGGTCCCGGGCCGCCCATGGGCCGCGGGTGGGTTTCACGCGCGCCATGGGACGGGGGCCAATTTTACACTCCTATTAATGTGAATTTTAACAAGTCAATGTGAATATTCACATTGTCAACGGGCCGGGCCCGCCCTGGCTCGCGGGCGGGTTTCGAGCCGCCCACGGGCCAATTTACATTCCTACAAATGTGAATTTTAAAATATGAATTTTCACATCATTAAATTGCTAATCGTTGAAAAAATATTTATAAGGGTATCACAATTAAATATAAGGGTATAAGTGTCCAAGAAAAGAGTGTAAATCAAGAAAATGGGCTTTATGGAATAAAACTATACATACATGGGACTAAATGGGTTAAAAAATTTCTTCATGGACTTTTTGGATTAAAACACTTCTAAATTGGACTTATCAATAAAAATCCCTTTCTAATATCATTAAAAATTATTAATTGACTTCATAATTTATTGATAAAATAAGTCATTTATTATGAAATTATAAATTTTAATGGTGGAATATAATTTTCAGAACTATAGGAGCTATTCATATTTTAAGTAAATCTCATAAAATTTATTTATAATTTACCCCTTATTTTTTAAATTCAGCTATATATAAAATAAATGATTGACTGATCCTCAGATACTTTAATTTGAGTGATACATCACTAAACTTAAAAGGTAAATAACTTTTAAATTTTACAGTGGCACTACTGAAAAAACAAATTTACAAAATTTTAAAATTTAAAATGAAATCACTAAAATAATATTAGAGTAACAATTTATAATTTACAAAATTTGTTAGGAAAACTTTATTATGCGTCCGTTAAACTTTTTTAACCATGTATATGAAAATTGTAAATTTATAAAAAAAAGAAAATTGATATGATAATTATAATCCTCTAATTTATTATAAAAGTGCTTTAGAATGACATTTTGAAAGAGGAGAAAGGATAATGTTGTGATGTATACAATATGCAAATTATGTCATTTGTGAGTTTAATTGTAATAAATGACATAATTCAATATTTTAAGAGTTATAACTAAAAATATATATATATATATAAATTGAATTATAATCAAACATTGTGTTAGATTTAATCAAACAACTCATGAATTACAATTAAAATAATGTCATAACTAATATTATAATGTGTCATAACTAATAACATAGTTAATCATAATCAAAGAAATAAAAATAGTAAGCAAAAGTTCATATAGAAGATATATGTACCATAGAATTTCTTGAAGAAAAAAAAGACCTTTTTATTAATAAATAAAAAAATGCATGAAAACCACATTATTTTAAGACGTTTTAGAGTTCACTGCTGCAACACAAAAGATCTGGATTTTTTTATTCTTTTATTTTATTTTATTTTTTTTGTTAAGATCGGATAAAGATCTTGATTGGCATCACACATGACAACTATTGTGTGTTGGACGCAACACATGGTCAATGAACCGAACCTAATGTGTACATATATATTGGGGGTGTAAACTCAGTGTATTATTAAATTTGTAACATATTAATTTTTATTTTGAATTAAAAATATATATATATAATATTTGCTGATCAAGTAGTAAGGGTATTATTTTATAAACCTAAAACCTTAAATTCAAATCTTATTCACTTCACTTTATAATTTTTTTCTTTTTGATATAAAAAAAAAATTCGCTTGATAAAAAGAGGACTTTTTTTTTATTTTTTTTATTTTTTGGGAGAAAGAGTATGAATCATTCAAATCATATTTCATGGTAGACTTGTGTGCCTTCTTTTAAAACATCTCAATATCAAAAACATATTGTACGCATTAAGATTCAAACAATATTTCAAACAGTTTTAATCATTGATGCAACATAATTACATATAATTCCTGAACTTGTTGGGCATTAAGTTTTTTATTTCAAGTCATTTTTAATCATTGATAATCACATATTGATGATGATAAAATTCATCTGGTTTGATTCTCATGATCCTAAGGCCTGACATACAAGGAGAGAAAGAGCGAGCCTTATTCAGTCAATTTTCTTGGATTAGAATGATAGAGAGAGAGAGAGAGAGAGGAGAGAAGATACTTACGATTTGAAGTATTACCTACCTCGCATCCTTCTACCTTGAGTCACTTGGTTGTGATGGGTCTTATGCAGGGCCGGTCTTGAGATTTAGTGGGAGATTTAGGAGGCTCAAGGCGATCTTCAGAAATTGGGCCTTTCTTACATTAAAAAAAAAAAAAAATTGATGGATAAAACGATAAGTTACAACAATTTTTTTATTTGTTTGTAGTCACAAAAAAATTTACTTACAATAACTTCTTCATCAACCAAACATGAACTTTCTATTTGTTTCTTGCTACAAAAAAATTTATCAAGCGTTCTCGATTGAGATTGAATAAAATTTTCTAATTTTTGCTTCTTTTTCCTTTTTTCACATCCAAAAATATACTTCCTAGGAGGCATGACTACTTTATATAATCACAAATCCACAAATTTTCTAATTTTCTAATTTTCAGAAATTTTCTAATGTTTATACTTTCAGAAATTTTCAGAAATTTTCTAATATACTTCAAGAAATTTCTAATTTTCTAATGTTTATTTTCTTTCAGTGACTCATGTTCTTAGCCTCAGTGGATATTATAAATTATAATGTGTTTCTTGTTTTTGGGCCCATGTCAGTTGGGCCTCTAATCTGTCATGATATATTTTATTTTTTTTAGGCCCCATATACGATTGGGCTTATAGTATTTAGATTTTTTTTTTTATATCTAAAACATAAAATCATATTTTAGGACCCTATTTTCAGCCCAAATCTGGGAACCCAAGGCGCAGACCTCTTTGGCCTGCCCTCAGGGTCGGGCCTGGTCTTATGTGGCGGCATATTCCAAAAGAAAAATATTTTGGAGTTTTAAATTATGAATTTTAAAGGAGTTTGAAGGGATGAGCCTCACTTATTGATGTGATGTTTTGGTTTTAGATTTTTTTTTAAAAAAATTTTCACCTCATTAGTACTCAATTAGTGGTCCCAAATTAGTAAGATGAATCATTGTTGATCCCAAAAACCCTTCAAACCTAGCCAATTATGAGCCTATTTGGAAACTTAGCTAAAAGTTAACTTTTAATTATTAACTTATTTTGGATCATATCATCTCTTTATTTTATTTTTTTTCACATTTTTTTAAAACAAGTCAAAAAAAAAAAAATTAAAAAACTAACTTTCCTCCACTATATATCATTCATGAAGTTCTTGGGCATTGTGATAATCAATGGCGTGAGTAAATTCAAAAAAACTAAGGGCAAATTACACTAACCTTACTTATAGTTTAAAGAAAATATAATAAGTCTCACAAGTTTAAAAGTTTTAATTCATATAATACTTTATTTTTTTATCAAAAATTTGTTAGTCATATGAACGAAAAAAATAATACTATTATATCATTTATAACAAAAATATATTTCACAATGTTTATTTTTATGTTTGCACACTATTTCCATCTATATTAGTTTTGATTCTTTTAATCTTACCAAAAGAGACTTTAATCAAATTATGTTAATATTATGAGATTTACTAGATTTTTTTTTTCTAGCATCATAGGAGGTAAGTGTAATTTATCCTAGGATCTTTCTTAGGTATGCAAAGGCATACCATATGCAAGTCCCCCCTGTAGACGCGCCCTTGGGCCTCATGCTACAGTTCAGACTCGATTTGTGTCGGTTCTTAACCTAATCTCACAATGTGCAATGTGAGATTGATAAATCACCAAAGAGTCCAAATCTGGCCAATCGTTTTGGAAAACAGGTTTTTGTAAAGAAGTGCCAAACATGAACTGCTTTGCCAGATACAGAGTCGCCACCTAAATATTTTATTTTGGGGGAATTTAGGAAACCATGACTCGTTTGCCTAAGGCCACGTGTCCGTCATCACCAAAGTTGCCTCGGCTCGGGAACTTGGGTACGATTGGGGAAGGTCAGCTATGAGCACCCCCTCTCGTCCGATCCGAAGATCGGCCTCTACTAACCATGATATCTAGTTTTGAAAACATTATACATTCTTATTCCGGTTATTAGCCTAGATTTACTACGTGATGCGCACTGCAAACAAGTATAGACTAAGTCGCCTAAATTGGAACGAAACATGTCATGTTTGTTTATTTGAAAATGGTTTGATGGTGCTACCCGCAAGTAGGCTTAAGACATGAATTTTGTCACCCTCAAGTGGGCTTAAAACTTGCATTCAATGCTTTGTTCCAATTTAATTAACCCAACCTTCATCCACAGGCATTCAGGCAGTTATAACACGTAAGCATATAGCCTCACGGTAAGCATGTTATCATGGCAACACTCACACTCATGCAAGGATGCTAAAACATAAATGCTTACCAAGTACTCCAAGTCAAAACAGAAACAAGTTAGTAATCATACGCATGATCCTAGTTCATGTTTAAAATGGCTAATGCAACACATGCAAAGATACAATCTAGACAGGCTCGGCTATCCTAAACATGGCATGTGAAATGCAACAGATAACACGTATTCAATTTGGAATTGAAATACAATGCAGTTAGCATGATGCGCTGAGTCCGGTGCATGCAAGACAAATGTATGAATGTACACATGCATAACATAAGGTATGCCAATTTAAATATGTCCTAATACTAACCATCGAAAGCTAGTAAATAAAAGGGAAGAAAGAAGTGGGGGTTGGAAAACATACACACACTCACGCACACTTATTACACAATTGCCCTCGCTCGGAGGGTCCGAATAAATATTACAAAACAAATAAATAATTAACTCTTCTAACTAATTAAATATTACATATCTTCTATTTAATTAACAATTTAAATGCAGAAAGAGGACGGCCGCAGCCCCGCCTCGGAATGCTAGGATGATGCATGCTCGACTCGCCCCGCCCGGAAACCCGTGCCATGCCACTGTTGCCTCTGTTTAAACTGTCTTGCTCCTCTGAAAATTCTAAAAGTTCCCAGACCCATTTTGAATCACCCTCTGAGTGCTCTGCGGTGTCACCGGCCACAATTCAAGTTCACCGGCCATGGGGATGGATTTATCGGCCAAAAGTTACACCACCGGCTGGACATTGATGGTCGGTCAGCACTGTATGTGGCCAGCCGGCCATTTCTTCCTACAGAAACCTGTTTTTGACAGCAGCAGAGGGTAGATAATGCATGGCAAGGAAATTCAAAAGCAATGTATGCATGACCACTCTCCCAATCATGCTACGGACTCATGGGAGTGTGACCCTCGGTACTCGGGCCACCAATCACGCATTTCGATGCGTGATGGCCTAAGGCACCAAGTTTGCAACTTAATGTAAATGCATGCATAAAAAAGATAAATGCCTTATGCCCTATCATGTTGGGGTCAAGGGCATTGGCGACTGAGGGTTGAGGCGTGTTTCGTCCCTTTTAGTACGAGCACACCTCACCCCTCATGCTTGGTTTGACACCCCAAACCAAACCATGCAATGCATGTATACAAACATGGCTAAAAAATGCAACGTGGCTCAAATATGCAACATGAGGCTAAGTTACAAGGCTTGCCAAATGCAAGGTAACCTATCATGCAAGAATGTAAAGTGCCAAGTATGCAATGCTACAATGCGATACAACCTAACATATGATGCAAGCATGGTATAATGTAAGCATGTAATTAGAGGCAATATGTCAAACATGCAACTATACACAATGAGGGACTTAAACCGAAATGAGAGGCCTTGGCCACACCCCAAAATAGTGGCCAGAGCGATGGGTGAAGGCAACTAAATGCAAAATATTCAAGCATGCTAATTGGTCCATTACCTAGACCGCAATGTCCAACTTTCGAATATGAGTGAGGGGTGGTAAGTATGAGAACATGGCATTATAATAGGCTCTGAAATCACATGAAGAATGATGCCAAATCCAACAAAATATGCAAGCAAGGCATGCAATAGGGCCCAAATCTTGAAGCTAGAAAAGGGGTCCAAATCATAGCTATACCAACCAAACCCCACCAGACAAAAATGGCTTAAAACAGTCCCCTAGCATTCCAAAACAAGACTAAAGTATGCATAGATCATGGTCAAATCATGCTAAGGAATGGATGCAAAACAAAGGTGGATTCAAGACCAACAAGAGGGCATTGTACCATAACCACCTCAACCACTCATGGCATGGGCTACACATCCAAAAACAGAGTTTCAACATGCAAAATAAGCCCCCAAAACCCGCTGATATGGCAGCCTAAAGCCTTAAACCAAGAGGCATGCATTAAGACCTATTTCAAGGCATAAAAGAACAACACTTCAAGGCATGAAAGGGATGATGAATGCAGGCATACAAGCATGGATTAGGGGCTGAAATGACGTGAGAAATGACTCCAAATCATCGAAACAACCCAACTAAAGCATGCTAATGACTCACACACTCAAGGCTCACAAGCCAAAATACAAAGGGGCTATACCAAACATGGTAAATATGATGAAATAAGCTCCCAAAAGACCGTAAGCATGGTAAGACATGGCTAAGAACTTCACAAAGTTAGGCCAAAACATGAGAGCATAGTAGGCTAAATGCATGATGCACTTCCAGGCAAAGTGGGGGAATACAAAGCAAGTATATTATGCATGCAAGGGACCTTTAATCTGACCAAAAACAGAGGTAAGATATGCCCAAATAACACCCAAAAACTTCTGAAATGGAGTCAAGAACAGCTAATCATGCATGCTACCCTTATGAGCCAAAAATGTAAACAAAAGAGAGACAAAGGAAGAGGGGTGTCCCTCCTCTATACAAGACTTCAAAACCCCTTCTTCACCACTAAAAATCCACTGGATTTCAGTGGTGAGAAGGCCAATACACAAAAGTCCCCGAAGCTTATCAAAGAGAGTACAAAAAGGGCCAAACAAGGCCTAAGAGGGGGAGGTCGACCCCTAACACCAAAAGGACCTTAATGAAAAATCTTAAGCATGCAAATACAAGACTTTTTTTAGTTATACACAAAGCTTGAATCAGTATGCAAGATAGGTTAAAGACTAGTGCAAGATTGGGGAATATAAAGTAAATAGTGTTGCCCTTGAAGAACACTTCAAGAACAGCAAGCTCAGGCCTCTTCTTCTGATCAAAACCGACCCAAAGCTCCAAGAACAAACCCTCAAGACCTCCAAAGTTGAAGTATGGTGTAATAGTAGGTGACTTAGTGCAAAACTAAGAACTAAATACACTTTTAGGCCCTCAAACATACACAAATGAAGAGAGAGAGGGAGATATATCGAGAGAGAGTGATATATATCAAATATATATCATATATGGTCTGGTTTTGCTGAACCTCTCTAATGGAGAAGAGAGGTCTCCTTATATAGACAAGGGGAAAGGCTAAGCTTCCAAGAGAAGCTATCCTAAAGGGGTCAAGTCTTCCAAGGGAAGCTAAGCTAAGGGTGCAAGCTTCTTGAGGAAGCTAAGACAAAGGGTCAAGCTTCCTCAAGAAGCTTGAGCAAAGGGTGCAATCTTCTCTAGGAAGCTTGGACCTAAAAGGGTGCAAAGGTTCAAAGCATCCACACCCGTGCATGGGGGGCAGGGTCTGTGCATCCCAGCTGGCACAGCTGGCATGCACCATGCCTGCAAGAGGCAAAAATGTGGTATCGGCCAGAAAAGGAGGCCATTGGCCAACTAAATGGTCGGTCAACCACACAAAGTGCCAACCGGCCATCACCAATGGTCGGTGGCAAGAAGACACGGCCGGTGGCCTCAAGCCATGGCCGGTGAGGAGTGGGGATGGCCAACAAGCCATTCCTTGCCCTCCAAACAAAAACACAAGTGTTTGGTGCAAAACCAAACACAACACAGTCAAGTCGTGAGGTTCTAAGGCAAGGCGCGTAGCCGAGACCTCCGGGAACTCAAGACGAACACAAACGTGGATGATCACCGAGTGTTCAAACGGTGGCGTCCAAGTCTTGAGGACGGTCAAAAATGGGGTGTCTACAGTTGCCCCTCTTTGACAGAACTCGAAAGTCATAACAATGACGGGAGTGAGTGTCAAAGCCCAGAGACGACCTATTTTTGACAAGGTCGAAGACTTGGACAATGCATACAAGCTTCAAACAAAGATATGCGCCCGAAGGCAGGGGAAAAATGCAACTAATAATGCAAGAAGCCGAGCATAACTTATGATCATGCAAAGAAAGCTGTAACGAAGCATATACATACAATAAATGCAACAGTTTTAAGTGATCTAACAAGAATCCAACTACACTATAATGCAGAAAGGATGTAAGAGAATTATGTAATTCTCGCTTACGTTTCACGTGGAGAATACAATACCTTTCCGGTTCGTCTGGTTGCACCAGCCTCAAATGAACCGTACGTACAATATCGCGTCTGTAAAAGAGAGAAACTTAACAGGTACAATATCGTTAGCAGTATGCATGACAATGCAATTGGAAGTGCGTGACAACGCATATCGAGTGGGAAGCATAACAATGCGACTAAAGGCAAGCATAACAATGCAATGAAGGCCTAAACACATGTAAGTAAAGAACACGTGACAACGTGCACAATGTGTGAAGATATAGACACATGTAAGTAAAGCGTACGCAACAACGCATGCAATGTGTATAGAAAGGGATTCGAACACATGTAAGTAAAGCATAACGCAACAACACATACAATGTGTATAGAAAGGAACTTGAACACATATAAGTAAAGCATAACGCGACAACGCATGTAATGTGTATAAAAAGGAACTTGAACACATGTAAGTAAAGCATAACGCGACAATGCATGCAATGTGTATAAAAAGGAACTTGAACACATGTAAGTAAAGCATAACACGACAACGCATGCAATGTGTGTAAAAAGGAACTTGAACACATGTAAGTAAAGTATAACGCGACAACGCATGCAATGTGTATAAAAAGGAACTTGAACACATGTAAGTAAAGCATAACACGACAACGCATGCAATGTGTATAACAAGGAACTTGAACACATGTAAGTAAAGCATAACGCGACAATGCATGCAATGTGTATAAAAAGGAACTTGGACACATGTAAGTAAAGCATAACGCGACAACGCATGCAATGTGTATGGCAAGCAAGGTATGAACACATGTAAGTAAAGTACACGCAAAACGTATACAATGCGTAACCACCTGAGAATACATATACACATGTAAGTAAAGCATGCAATAATGCAAGTAATGTGTATAGCAAGAATTTGAATGCATGTACAGCATAAGTATAGTGAAGGCATGCTACTCGCATTTGTTGAGATGCAACCAAATCAAGACGAGACATTTGTTGAAAGCAGGACGCGTAACGAGCCTACTAATCATAGTCATATCAAAGCAATGTAATACAACATGTTTAAAGCGATTTGCGGACTCCGCAAGGTACAAAAGGATACGGGAAAGGATGCTCCTTGCACGCACCGAACATCACACACAAGAGACATGGCTCGAGGTCAACACGAAGACCAGTTAACATTCCAAAGCGCACCTTCTTGCACTATCTCGAGTAATGAAGGTGCCAAATCGTATAATTGGCCCAAACAAAGGCGCGGGAGGTGCATCTACCACAAGGGGAGGTTACTGGTATCAATCCCGACACTCTGCTACCGTGCTCTCCCTTTGCTTTACTTTCTTTTTCTACTGTTAGTTTTAAGCACATTGCACTGCAGACAGGTTTTACTTTCTTCAAAACTATGTATCTTTTTGCAAAAGACATGGTGGAAATGAAACAACTATTTTGTTTAAAAAGGTGTTACATTTGTTACCCTATACATCGCATCGCGTGGCATCACATAACAATGTGAATGAAATTGAAATTTTGTTTGAAAATTAAGCACTTGCATCGTAGTAATTAGGTAGTGAGCTGACCAACGACAAAATAACTCGATAAGCAACAACAAAGAACTCGATGAGCTGACCAGGTGTAAATACAACTCGATTAAGCAAATGCAAAGATTTGAGGAATGTGACATACAACTCGATAAGCAAATGCAAGGACTCGAGGAACGTGACATACAACTCGATAAGCAAATGTACAACAACTCGATAAACAAATAGACGTGACTTCGCAAGATCACCACCGGAAGGCATCAGGGGAGGTTCCAACCACAATTCTTCAGCATGTTCAACTCATAAATAGCTTATGGAATAAGGGGAAGGGCCATCGACCAGAGGGAAAGGCCATCGGCCATGAGAGATGGTCACAGGCCAAAAGTGGTGGTCGGTCGGCACTACATTTGGCCGGCCGGCCATAAATGGTAAAAACCACCAGAATGCTGACACCTGTCCTCCACTCACACCTTATCCCCTACAAAGGGTCTCAGCTTCGTAGTTTTCCTCAATTCAACACTGATTTGCTCCAAATGGAAGAGTTTCTTACCCAAAATCTCACAGCTTGGATCGCGAAGTTGGATGGTTCGAAAAAGTTGAATTTCCGGGGCTTTGGCGTAAACGCACTATTCACGCTGAGTCGCACTCCGCTGCACTTTCCATTTCTCGACAAGGTTTTGAAATCCGGTAACACATGTCTTTAGCTTTGGCGGGCAAGAGGTGTGTCCTACCTTCAAAGATTTCCAAGCTTTGATGGAATCCGAGCGCGATGAGGAAATCTTGCCTCAGCTTTGCTTTGGCCACGCCCAAGCCTTAGGGCGAATGTGTGGACTTACTATGCACAACGCTCGATCTTTGATTTGTGACGGAATGCTGGATATTCCGAGTTTGATTTGTCGGTTTTCTGATGCCGGTGACCGTAGTGACCATCATTGGCAAGGCTTTCGGCGACATGCCCTTTGTTTGTGCATATTATCTCATTTCCTGTTTGTCTCGGGCTCCAGAGGGTCTAGCGTCCGGTTGATTGAGGTTGCCCAAGGTTGGAAGGAGGGCAAGAACTGCATTACCATGACCTTGGCTGAGACGTTAATGGGCTTGGACGCCTTTTATCGCCGAGAGACGACCAGATTTGCGGGGAGTCTGCTATTGCTGCAGGTAATGTTTCCCACCCAATCTTACATATGTATTTGCTCACATCACTCGACCCTCAGGCTCGGTTTTTCTCACAAAATCATTTTCTCACTTTTCTCTCTTCGCACATCTCTCTATTCTTTATTCTCTTATTTTCATCCCTTCTTAGGTGTGGTTGATGGACAAGTTGCAGGTTGTGGACTCTTGGCCAGTATACTCAGCTTGCGGGTACTTCTTTCGGCAACGCCTGGTCAATGCCCTTGATGAGGGATGGTGGTTCGATTGGATGTGCCGCTTATCCGCAGACCGTATTGCTTGGCGATGCCCCTGGCTCAATCTACCAGCAATGAGTTACAGCATGTCCCGGCAGACCGGGATTCAGTTGATTGGCTTGGCACACTACGTGTTCTACTTTCCTTTTCGATTCTAGCGCCAATTTGGCCATAATCAGATTTGCCCGTCGGAGGGAATAAAGTACCCAGCTGCATTCCCAGTCCGAGGTGCGCAGCTTGCTCAGTACGCCACAACGTGGAGGACTAGAGAACTCTTGGCCCCCGCTCCCACTTTCAGTTGCACTTTGTCTGATGAGTGCATAGATTGGCTCAATGAAGAGGCATAGATTGGGCCCAGCTTGGCATCAGAGGCTTCGACCAGCTCTGGAAGGGGGCACAGGAACACCTGACTTATCCATGCCCCGAATTTATTTGCTTTAATCAGAACTTTCAAGTTTTCTTTATGAATGTAATTAAAAAGCAACTTCAATTTGTATGCAAGAGCAGGAGAACTCTGTATTGAAATCAATGAAATTGAAGGTTGTGGGTATCGAAAATTTTCCGCTTTGGTCCAAAAATGGTCTAAGTTGTAGAAAGATTAATTTGAACAAAGTCAACTTTTATCAAAACTTTTCAAAACCATTTTCGATATGGATCAGAACTGGACACGCCTGAAATCTGTCACTGAGATGCACAACCCCAGATCCCAGCAACTGGAAAGTTGCCCCTAGTCTAAATAGTATCGCAGCACTTCATGGCAACGGAAAGTTGCTCCCAGTCTGAAAAGCACTGCACCAAAGATGGTCGAGATGATCAAATGGACAAAGTTGATCGGGAAAAAGTTTATGGCTGAACTTCAGGATGAAGTTGCCTACGTATCCCAAAGATGGGAATCAAGTCTTACGTAGTTCAGGCTTGGGTTCACTCGAGTATTTTCACTCTCCTTTCGCGCTCTAACTTTTGCCAAGGCCGCCCTTTGCGAGTTTTCAACCTTGTGAGCTCAGTTTTTATAATTTCAAATTTTTCAATGCTCTAATTTTTGCCTAGGTCGCCCTTTCGGCTTTTCGGCCTAACGAGCCTCTCAGGGGTAATATTTCTTCAACTTGTCCATGTTGATCAGTTGGGAGAACTCTAGGCCATCTAGGTCCATCAGAACGACAGCTCCACCCAACCAGATAGACTTGATGATGTAGGGACCAGTCCAATTGGGTCTGAACTTGCCCCTGGGGTCGTGGACGGGAGCTCAATTATCTTTGAGCACCAAATCTCCTTCCTTTAGATTCCTGGACTTAACTTTCTTGTTGAAAGCCCTGGCAATTCTGCGCTGATAACCTTGAACATGGTACAGTGCTTTCAGTCTTCTTTTGTCAAAGAGCATGAGTTCCTCAAACCTGCTCTGCTGCCAATCTACCTCGGCTATCTGACACTTAGCCAGCACTCTCAAAGACGGAACCTCAATTTCAATAGGTAGAACGACCTCCATTCCATAAACCAATGAATATGGAGTCGCCCCAGTAGAAGTTCTAATTGAAGTCCGGTAGCCCCACAGAGCAAACGGCAGCTTATCTAGCCAGTCCCGGTAAGTTTCCACCATCTTCTGCAATATGTGTTTGATATTCTTGTTGGCGGCCTCAACCGCTCCATTGGTTTACGGCCGGTATGTAGATGACTTATGAAAAGCCACGTTGTATTTCTCTAACAAGTCAATCACTTCTTTCTTGAAGTGGGAACCGTTATCTGAAATGATCTCGTTCGGGACCCCATAGCGACAGATGATGTTGTTCCTAATAAACTTTGCAACGTGCAACGCCTTCAACACCGCATAAGATTGGACCTCAACCCACTTTGTGAAATAATCTATCGCGACTAGGGTGAACTCATGCCCATTCGACCCTTTTGGAGTGACAGCCCCGATCACATCAATTCCCCAAATTGAAAATGGCCATGGCGAAGTCATATTGTACAGCTTCGATGGTGGAATGTTCATGCGGTTTGCATGGATCTGACATTTGTGGCATCGCCGAACAAAGCTGATACAATCCTCCGCCATGGTACACCAGTAGTAACCCTGTCTGAGGATCTTCCGAGCCAACATCACCCCGTTTATGTATGCACCACATTTCCCTCCATGGATGGCCTCCATCAGGCGTTTCGATTCTTCAGCTTCAACGCACAGTTTATGCATTCCCAAATGACCTCTTTTATACAGTTTACCTCTGCAGATTATGAACTGAACGACCATTCTTCTGATTACCCTTTTATCCTTGGCATTTACCTCTGGTGGATATGCTTCCTTCTCCAAGAAATTCCAAATATCGTAATACCAGGGGTTCCCGTCCTGAACCTCATCTATGGCAGCAATTGATTCATATGCTGGCGCAAACTTCTGGTCAATGATGACTGGACGCATCAGGACGCCAAAAGGGATGTCTATCATGGAAGATAGAGTTGTTAGTGAATCTGCGAACCTGTTGTTTTCTCGTAGTAGATGAGTGAAGTTTAGCTTTTCAAATCGAGGAATCAGCAAGTCCAAGGTCTGGTGGTACATTATCATCTTTTCCTCTTTGACTTTCTAGTCTCCTTTTGCTTGAGACACAACAAGGTTTGAGTCCCCAATGACGTCCAACCGTTTTGCCCCTAGTTCCAGGGCTACTTCTAGACCGGCAATGCATGCCTCATATTCTACTTCGTTGTTCGAGACTTTGAATTAGAGTTTAAATGCTAAAGGGATACAGGAATTGTCGGGTGCTATCAGCAATACCCCTATCTCATACCCATACTGGTTCGATGCTCCGTCAAAATACATCGTCCAAGACTCATCTTCGATATGCAAAATGGCCTCATCTGGGAATAAATACTCAACTGCTTCCCCTCCTTTCACAAGATAATCGGCTAAGAATTCTGTTACTGCGCTTCCCTTGACCGACTTGCGCGTCACATATTTCAGATCGAATTCGGAAAGCAACAGCAACCAACGATCTAGCCTACCCGTAAGCACCGGTTTCTCGAAAAGATATTTGATGGGATCTAGTCGTGAAACCAACATTACGGAGTGAGCCAACAGATAGTGCCGCAGCTTCCTGGTAGCCCATACCAAAGCTAGGCAAGCTTTCTCCAACGACGTGTAACGAGTCTCATACTCTAGCATCTTCTTGCTCAGATAGTAGATGGCTCTCTCCACTTTGTCCTCTGATTCTTGTGCGAGCATACAACCCATTGTAGTTTCAGTTATTGAAAGATACAGAATCAACGGCTTCCCCAGCTCAGGCGGTGATAGCACAGGTGGGTTCTGTAAGTATTCATTGATCTATTCAAAAGCAGCTTGGCATCGGCCGTCCAACTGGAATTTCTTTCCTTTCTTCAGGAGGCCAAAAAGTGGTTCACAAGTCAAGGTTAATTTTGAGATAAACCGTCTTATGAATTGCACTTTACCCAGAAAGCCTCGCACCTCTTTTTCAGTCCTCGGTGGTGACATTTCTAAGATGGCCTTGATTTTGGAAGGGTCGACTTCGATACCTCTCTGTGTAATTAGGAACCCCAACATTTTTCTTGCTGTAACGCCAAACGTACACTTCTGAGGATTCAGCCGCAACCGAAATTCTTTGATCCATTGGAAGAACTTTTACAAGGCGGTGTAGTGGCCCTCTCTTTCTTTGGACTTGACAATCATGTCGTCTACGTACACCTCAACCTCTTTGTGGATCATGTCGTGTAATATTGTGGTTGCGACCCATTGATATGTAGCTCCAGCATTCTTTAACCTAAATGGCATTACTCTGTAGCAGTATGTCCCCTACGGGGTAGTGAAAGCAGTCTTCTCCTGATCTTCAAGTGCCATCACTATCTGATTGTAGCTTGAGAAGCCATCCATGAACGAAAGCAAAGCATGTCCCGCTGTGAAGTCCACCAACTCATCGATATGTGGTAAGGGAAAGTCGTCCTTCGGACTAGCTCTGTTCAAATCCCTGAAATCCACGCATACCCTGATCCTACCATCCTTTTTCGGCACCAGAATGATGTTGGCCAACCAAGTCGGGTATTCGGAAACCAGCAGGAACCCTGTGTCAATTTGCTTGGTGACCTCTTCCTTAATCTTGAGGGCCCAGTCTGGGCGGATCCTTCGGAGTTTCTATTTGATGGGTCGGGCCTCGGGGTCAAGAGGGATCCGGTGCTGTACAATCTCAGGATCGATTCTAGGCATGTCTTCGTAGGACCACGCAAAAACATCTTTGAAATCTTTTAATAAAGCGACTAAGCGCTCGCGTTCCTCTGAAGACAACGTGGACCCGATCTAGACCAGTTGCGGTCCTTCTCAGTACCAATATTCACAGTAGTGATTTCATCCATTAAGGGTTTAACAAATCTCTCATGCTCTTGCTCAATTAAGCGTTTCAAAATCGGAGGGATTTCTTCCGCATCGTTTTCATCAAAATTTTTAAAGTCTGAGTTAATGCAACAAATCAAGGGCACAGAAAAGTACTCATAAACCACAGCCACATCATTCTCATTAAGCACATCCAAATCGTCTAATTCTTCGGTTACAACAGACTCAAAAGAGAAAAAAAAGACGACCTGGACAGGACTGTGGCATCCGGGTTATCACCCCTAGGAATACCGAACTCAGACTCAGTCGAGCTGGAACCTGATTCCGACTCACAAGACTCGGTGGAATCAGATTCCGGCTCACTACCTGACCCGGTGCTGCTTGATAAAAATCCCTCCTCGTATTGCCAAATGAGAGAAGGTGCGATGGATGCATCCAAAATGTTTGCTGGTAGGCCCGCAACCGTTTTATTCTCGATCATGGACACCGAGAAGTTATCCCCCAAGCACTTCTGTTCGATCGGAGGATCTGAAAATAGACAAGCCAGTGCTACCCTCATTTCAATTTCAACGTCCTTAGACTCCACTTTCTTGCTCTGCTCAGCCTCAGCTAATGGGTCCGTCTGCTCTTCGGCAACCTCATCCCCGGATAACTACAGGCGAAGAAGATCTCAAACCCCGGCACGTGCTTCCTCTCCGCGTTCAACCACGGCTCTAGGAAGCCACAAAATGGAAAGTCCTCCCCCTCCCGGACAAAGCGTCCGTTTTTAGGGTACCCTGGATGGGTCGGTGTATTAACTCAAAAGACTTCCCTACCCTCTTTGCTTTGGCTCTCCCAGCCATCTCCTTACCCTTCCTTATCCAATCCTCTTCGGTGGGCAGATAACCCAAACCAAAAGTATGTGGGTTGTGTGGCACTTCGACCAACGCTGCAACGCCCTTCCGGCCGCTCTTTCCCAATCCCATCCTGGGGATGTGTTGATGCTTGTTCATGAGGTATACTGATTAAGCACTGACATACACCCCCTCATTAACAGCCAAAATGTTCTGCACGACCCGGGCCTCAGCCAGAGTGAAACCGAATAAGAACACATCCTCCATACCGTGCTCGATTTCTAGGACTGGTGTAGACACCTCCGGCGGTGGATGGATCGATGAATTCCCAAAAATAATGGCTACTCCCTTCCCATGGGGGTATTTCATCATCTGATGCAAAGTGGACGAAACTGCCTTTACTTGGTGCAACCACGGTCGCCCCAAAAGTAGATTGAAGGTCGCAGGAACTTCTAAGACGTGAAAGTCTACCTCATGCTGTCCCGGCCCAACCTTGGTCTAAATTTGCACGGTCCCCTTCACCTCTCTACTTGTATTATCATACGCCCTTATCACCTGGGTGGTTGGCACAAAGTCTGCGGGTTTCAACTCGATTGCATTGGCGGTCCTTGCCGGGCACACATTGATGGCGGATCTGGTATCAACAAGAACCACCGGTATCCATTTGTTCTTACATTCCACAGAGATGTAGAGTGGCTTGTTGTGATTCGCACGTAGAGTGGCTTGTGGTGATTCGCACCTTCAGGTGGCAATTCTTTGTCAGAGAAGGTCAGCATTGGGGAAGCTCCTCTCGGAAAGACCAGTCCCACCAATTGTTCCGGCGTGGTTTCTATTGAGAGCTTAGCCTTATCTATTGCCGATAGAACGGCCTGTCGATGAACACGTGATGCCATAAGTAGTCCCCATATGGAGATGTTTGCTTGTATCTTTTTTAGCTGCTTCAGTACAGCCTCTTCTTCGAGTTGCTTCTCTTTCTGTTTCTCCGTCTCCTTATCTTTCCTAGACGCCTCTAGCTGATCTAGATGTGGGGGATTAAAATACCGCCCGCTTCTAGTCATATGATCGACTTCTCCAATGTACCATGTATCGTCTGGCTGATTACTTCCCCAATCCTCATCCGTGTGGGCAAGACATAGATCGTCGTCTTCCCACCGCATTCCATCGGCAGCCGACAGACACCTGTCCGGCTCCGGTATGACTGTTCTCGTACTCGCAGTACCTCCCGTCCATATGCTTGCAGCACTCCCGATTCTCATGTATACAGCACTTTCACTCCCCTCATGGGCTTTATCTTTTCGGATTCTCTCAGTCTCTTCACTTCTTTCCTATTCTAGTTGCATCAATGTAGTCTGCTGTACATAATTCCCTGTATCCAAAATGCCCAGATCCTGAGCGAAATTCTCGACACCGGTGCTCTCCGACGATGTACTCTGCTCTTCGGCCCTTCCGGCCGTCACTGACATTCTCGCCCCTGCCGGGCCTCGTTCTGGTTGGAACTCTTCCACAACATCCGGTTGATCATCCAGCCACCCGACAGCCTCTGCCGATTCCTCATAATCAAACTAGTTGACTGCTGCGTCCCCTGGATCTTGGTCATTGAAAAACTGGAGGTTGGCAAGGTTCTCTTCCACAGCCGTCAAACCATCTGTCCTCTGTCCAAATCCATCCCCTTGGATCACACACAGCTCTGCCCCTGTTGGCAATTCCACACTTGATCTATCTTGGCCTCCCGACAAAATGTAGTCATTCGGACTGTATACCTTTTCAACGAAACTCCCAGATTCCTCAGATTCTGGCTCAACAACCCCATTCTCCTCTGAAACTTCCCCTGTTCTGTCTTCGACAGTCACCCCCATTGGTTCAGGTTGGGTTCTGGAGATGTCCAACATGCACAAGTTAGTGCAGTCAGGAAGGAACAACTCTGACTTAGGTAGGTGGGAAGGGGTGATATATATGCTAGGGTCATAAGCCACGACCCCAGTCTAGATAAAGTTGATTCTTTTAAGAGGTGGAGCTTGGTTGTGCGGTGGGAGAGGGTTTGTTGTAACATTGGGTTTCTCGGGAGGCAAAATCACCCCGTTATCGATGAGATCTTGAACCTCATGACGTAATCGGAAGCATAGGTCGTTGTCATGACCGTGCTGTTGGTGAAATGCGCAATATTTGGCCGGGTTGTGGGTAGGGGGAGTCTTTCCGGTAATCGTCGCGGCTCTAGGGGCTTCAAGTGCCATTTTCTGATTAAAACCACCAGAGCTTTGGACAGGGGCATATATATTTGGGTAAAGGTTCTTTGGTTTTTGGATGGGTATTTGGCTGTTTGTGTATGGCTTCAACACGCACCGGAGAATGGCGTAGCTGCCATGGGTCTTGGAGGGGGAGGGGGAATGGTGGTGACCATGCTCACTTCTGAGGCTCTTGTAGTTGTAACGCCACTCGGACCTGCATGGTTGTTGCGATTGAAAGTTCTTCTAGATTGCTCCCGGTCATTATCAATTAAGCCTTGCTTCAAGGCATTCTTGATCTGTACTCCCATCTCATGCAGATCTGAAAAGGTAGGGAAGGGGAGTACGATCATTTTCTGCATCAGCTTAGGTTAGAGATTGCACACAATTATCCTGATCTGATCTTTATCTGTGGGCCTTAGGGTCATCATTGAGGCCTTGGCCCTCCACCTGGTCACGAACTCTGAAAAGCTCTCCTTAGGCTCCTACCTTGTCATCTCGAGGTCACTGGTCATAATCTCGATTTGCATGTTATACGAGTATTGTGCAATGAAGGCCTCAGCCATCGCATCCCAGTTTCTTTTGACATCTTCTAATTTCGCGTACCAGATGGCCGCCACACCTGATAGGGTCCAGCCGAACAAGGACAGCTTCTGTAATCTGGTGAGGCCCATCGGCCTTAAATATCTGAAAACAACCGTAGATGTACCATAGGATCCCCGGATCCATCAAAACGGTCAATGTGTGGCATCTTGAACCGATTTGACAGCGTCACAGCCGCGTCAGTATACCTATCCTCAATATCAGGGATGGTCTTGACTCCCTGGGATTTCGTAAACATCTTTTCCAGCTTGTTCAGCTTTAATGCTGTGGGGTCTACCTCGAACTCGAAAGGGGAGTCCGGTTGATTGATAGGCGTAGGTGCCTTGAATAGTTGCAGTAAAATCGGAGGCACAGCCGGCCCCGTTGGAATGTCCGTATCTTCTTGGGCATTCTGGACATTTGCCGTCTCCTCAAGTATCGAGACTCTTGTTGGGGAAGGAACCTGGTGTGAAGCGGATGCTCCGGTTTGCTGCTGTAACCGAGTAATTAGCTCTGCCTGTTGAGCCATAACAACGGCTTGCTGTTTGGCGAATTCTGCTTGACGAACAGTGTCCTCTTGCATGGCTTTCATGCTTTCCTGTAGCTGGTGCACCATGTCTTCCATCCCTGACATACTACCTTGATTTATCTGAATTGCCGGTGTATCTGCCTCTGTAGTAGGTTCGGAAATCTCAACCCAACTATTCAAAGACCACTGATCTGGCAGTCTCGGTACTGATACACTGCGTCTTCTCGACCTCCATCTGATAACCAGGGGTAAGGAATAAAACACTGGTTGTCCGTCGACCAGATTCTCAGATTGATTAAGTCAGCGACTCTAATCCAGAGTGCTTGGGGAATATCTGCTAGGTCGGAAGCAATCGTGCTAAACTACCTAGTAAGAAGATAAATAAAGCAATAATAAATAACCAGACAAACGGATAGCATAACAACGTAAAATAAACACACAACACACAGTTGGGCATCATAACACACAGTTGATAAGTTGAATACACTGTTCCTCAATACTGATTATTGTCCCTAAATCACTGTTCCCGAAAACTGAATCTGATACCCGCAGATAACTGACTCCAAAATACTAAGCTGGTGCCCGCAGGCCTGATACCCAAACTTGTGAGCTGATACACGCATTCTTGTAGAGGCCAACTCTAAAGCACATAACAGATAAGTGAGAGCCAAAACACCCCTATGTTGGGGTAGGGTTTCACTACGCTCGCAGCGGTTTCAAACAACTTAACATCGGGTAAGCAACCTGTCCTAGTTTGGAACGGTCACTATGGATTCCGAATATGCACTAGGTCGAATGGTCAACAAGGTGCCCTGGTAAAATCGGGGTTTGTATTCCCATACTGGCAGAGCCCGTAACTGGTCAACCTTATGGCACGTAGCCGCAGGCTAACCGCTTAGGAATAGCAGACGGCAAACACGGTGTCCTAGGTGCACCAATGCACATGCAATGCAAAGAAATACATGAGTGTAGTCAAAACAAGATATCATGAGTTCGAGTCAAGTTCTCTAAGTCCCCAGCAGAGTCGCCAGAAACTGTAGATGCGCCCTTGGGCCTCATGCTACAGTTCGAACTCGATTTGTGTCGGTTCTTAACCTGATCTCACAATGTGCAATGTGAGATTGATAAATCACCAAAGAGTCCAAATCCGGCAAATCGTTTTAGAAAACAGGTTTTTGTAAAGAAGTGCCAAACATAGACTGCTTTGCCAGATACAGAGTCGCCACCTAAATATTTTATTTTGGGGGAATTTAGGAAACCATGACTCGTTTGCCTAAGGTCACGTGTCCGTCATCACCAAAGTTGCCTCGGCTCGGGAACTTGGGTACGATTGGGGAAGGTCAGCTATGAGCACCCCCTCTCGCCCGATTCGAAGATCGGCCTCTACTAACCATGATATCTAGTTTTGAAAACATTATACATTCTTATTCCGGTTATTAGCCTAGATTTACTACGTGATGCGCACAGCAAACAAGTATAGACTAAGTCGCCTAAATTGGAACGAAACATGTCATGTTTGTTTATTTGAAAATGGTTTGATGGTGCTACCCGCAAGTAGGCTTAAGACATGAATTTTGCCACCCTCAAGTGGGCTTAAAACTTGCATTCAATGCTTTGTTCCAATTTAAGTAACCCAACCTTCATCCATAGGCATTCAGGCAGTTATAACACGTAAGCATATAGCCTCATGGTAAGCATATTATCATGGAAACACTCACACTCATGCAAGGATGCTAAAACATAAATGCTTACCGAGTACTCCAAGTCAAAACAGAAACTAGTTAGTAATCATAATCATGATCCTGGTTCATGTTTAAAATGGCTAATGCAACACATGCAAAGATACAATCTAGACAGGCTCGGCTATCCTAAACATGGCATGTGAAATGCAACAGATAACACATATTCAATTTGGAATTGAAATACAATGCAGTTAGCATGATGCGCCGAGCCCGGTGCATGCAAGACAAATGTATGAATGCACACATGCATAACATAAGGTATGCTAATTTAAATATGTCCTAATACTAACCATCGAAAGCTAGTAAATAAAAGGGAAGAAAGAAGTGGGGGTTGGAAAACATACACACACTCACGCACACTTATTACACAATTGCCCTCGCTCGGATGGTCCAAATAAATATTACAAAGCAAATAAATAATTAACTCTTCTAACTAATTAAATATTACACATATTCTATTTTATTAACAATTTAAATGCAGAAAGAGGATGGTCACAGCCCCACCTCGGAATGCTAGGATGATGCATGCTCGACTCGCCCCGCCCGGAAACCCGTGCCATGCCACTGTTGCCTCTGTTTACACTGCCTTGCTCCTTTGAAAATTCTTAAAGTTCCCAGACCCATTTTGAATCACCCTCTGAGTGCTCTGGGGTGTCACCAGCCACAATTCAAGTTCACCGGCCGTGGGGATGGACTTATCGGCCAAAAGTTACACCACCGGCTGGACATTGATGGTCGGTCGGCACTGTATGTGGCCGGCCGGCCATTTCTTCCTGCAGAAACCTGTTTTTGACAGCAGCAGAGGCCAGACAGTGCATGGCAAGGAAATTCAAAGCAATGTATGCATGACCACTCTCCCAATCATGCTACGGACTCATGGGAGTGTGACCCTCGGTACTCGGGCCACCAATCACGTATTTTGATGTATGATGGCCTAAGGCACCAAGTTTGCAACTTAATGTAAATGCATGCATAAAAAAGATGAATGTCTTATGCCCTATCATGTTGGGGTCAAGGGCATTGGCGACCGAGGGTTGAGGCGTGTTTCGTCACTTTTAGTACGAGCACACCTCACCCCTCATGCTTGGTTTGACACCCCAAACCAAACCATGCAATGCATGTATACAAATATGGCTCAAAAATGCAACGTGGCTCAAATATGCAACATGAGGCTAAGTTACAAGGCATGCCAAATGCAAGGTAACCTACCATGCAAGAATGTAAAGTGCCAAGAATGCAATGCTACAATGCGATGCAACATAACATATGATGCAAGCATGGTATAATGGAAGCATGTAATTAGAGGCAATATGTCAAACATGCAACTATACACAAGGAGGGACTTAAACCGAAATGGGAGGCCTCGGCCACACCCCAAAACAGTGGCTAGAGGGATGGGTGAAGGCAACTAAATGCAAAGTATTCAAGCATGCTAATTGGTCCATTACCTAGACCGCAATGTCCAAATTTAAAATATGTGTGAGGGGTGGTAAGTATGAGAACATGGCATTATAATAGGCTCTGAAATCACATGAAGAATGATGATAAATCCAACAAAATATGCAAGCAAGGCATGCAATAGGGCCCAAATCTTGAAGCTAGCAAAGGGGTCCAAATCATAGCTATACCAGCCAAACCCCACCAGATGAAAATGGCTTAAAACAGTCCCCTAGCATTCCAAAACAAGACTAAAGTATGCATAGATCATGGTCAAATCATGCTAAGGAATGGATGCAAAACAAAGGTGGATTCAAGACCAACAAGAGGGCATTGTACCACAACCACCTCAACCACTCATGGCATGGGCTACACATCCAAAAACAGAGTTTCAACATGCAAAATAAGCCCCCAAAACCCGCTGATATGGCAGCCTAAAGCCTTAAACCAAGGGGCATGCATTAAGACCTATTTCAAGGCATACAAGAACAACACTTCAAGGCATGAAAGGGATGATGAATGCAGGCATACAAGCATGGATTAGGGGCCGAAATGACGTGAGAAATGACTCCAAATCATTGAAACAACCCAACTAAAGCATGCTAATGACTCACACACTCAAGGCTCACAAGCCAAAATACAAAGGGGCTATACCAAACATGGTAAATATGATCAAATAAGCTCCCAACAGACCTTAAGCATGGTAAGACATGGCTAAGAACTTCACAAAGTTAGGCCAAAACATAAGAGCATAGTAGGCTAAATGCATGATGCACCTCTAGGCAAAACGGGAAAATACAAAGCAAGTATATTATGTATGCAAGGGACTTTTAATCCGACTTAAAAATAGAGGTAAGATATGCCCAAATAACACTCAAAAACTTCTGAAATGGAATCAAGAACAGCTAATCATGCATGCTACCCTTATGAGCCAAAAATGTAAACAAAAGAGAGACAAAGGGACAGGGGTGTCCCTCCCCTATACAAGACTTCAAAACCCCTTCTTCACCACTGAAAATCCACTGGATTTCAGTGGTGAGAAGGCCAATACACAAAAGTCCCCAAAGCTTATCAAAGAGAGTACAAAAAGGGCTAAACAAGGCCTAAGAGGGGGAGGCCGACCCCCAACACCAAAATAACCTTAATGAAAAATCTTAAGCATGCAAATACAAGACTTTTTTTAGTTATACACAAAGCTTGAATCAGTGTGCAAGATAGGTTAAAGACTAGTGCAAGATTGGGGAATATAAAATAAATAGTGTTACCCTTGAAGAACACTTCAAGAACAGCAAGCTCAGGCCTCTTCTTCTGATCAAAACTGACCCAAAGCTCCAAGAACAAACCCTCAAGACCTCCAAAGTCGAAGTATGTTGTAATAGTAGGTGACTTAGTGCAAAACTAAGAACTAAATACACTTTTAGGCCCTCAAACACGCACAAATGAAGAGAGAGAGGGAGATATATATAGAGAGAGTGATATATATCAAATATATATCATATATGGTCTGGTTTTGCTGAACCTCTCTAATGGAGAAAAGAGGTCTCCTTATATAGACAAGGGGAAAGGCTAAGCTTCCAAGAGAAGCTATCCTAAAGGGGTCAAGTCTTCCAAGGGAAGCTAAGCTAAGGGTGCAAGCTTCTTGAGGAAGCTAAGACAAAGGGTTAAGCTTCCTCGAGAAGCTTGAGCAAATGGTGCAATCTTCTCTAGGAAGCTTGGACCTAAAAGGGTGCGAAGGTTCAAAACAGCCACACCCGTGCATGGGGGGCAGGGTCTGTGCATCCCAGCTGGCACAACTGGCATGCACCATGCTTGGAAGAGGCAAAAATGTGGTACCGGCTAGAAAAGGAGGCCATCAGCCAACTAAATGGTCGGTCGACCACACAAAGTGTCGACCGGCCATCACCAATGGTCGGTGGCAAGAAGACACGGCCGGTGGCCTGAAGCCATGGCCGGTGAGGAGTGAGGATAATCAACAAGCCATTCCCTACCCTCCAAACAAAAACACAAGTGTTTGGTGCAAAACCAAACACAACACAGTCGAGTCGAGAGGTTCTAAGGCAAGGCGCGTAGCCGAGACCTCCGGGAACGCAAGACGAACACAAACGTGGATGATCACCGAGTGTTCAAACGGTGGCGTCCAAGTCTTGAGGATGGTCAAAAATGGGGTGTCTACACCCCCTTATACCTTTCTCTTTTAGGTTATACAAGTTTATGTTAGAATTTATATAAATTTGTGTTAGCACTTATACATTGTTGACCTGCTATGATGTCCCGAGTCTTGAGCTTGAATAGTGTGGTGTAGTGAGGTAGTATGTTTTCCTTCGGTGTTTGATTTACCGTGTCGGGTCGTTGAGATTCCCTTCCTACTCCTACTTAACCTCATTTAACTTTTTCAGGTTGGAAATTTTGAGTTTTGGGCCTTAGAACTTGTTTCAAAATACAAAATCAAAATCTGGATTTTTGGAAAAACCGCTCATGTGGATTTAGAAGCCGCGCTGAGCGGATATTTACAAAGTGGTAGCTTTTCTGGACAGAAAATCGCTTGAGCGGATTTTGGTGAAAATTCTTGGCAACTCACTGGAGCAATCCGCCCGTGCAGGCAAAAAAATCCACTCGTATGGATTGGAATTCCGCTCGTGCGGATTCAAACCACTCGTGCGGATTTCGACGCATCTATCTCAATTTTTGTGCTCTTTTCCTGAAAACTGATGCCAAAAACGTGTTTTGCTCAGGTTTCACATTTCTCTCTCTATAAATCTTTTCTCTCCATTCTCTCTACAAAACACACCCAAATCCAACTTCTCTCTAAGATTTAGCTCAAATCTTCAAGAGTTTGAGGGGGCTTTTTACACCAAATCGAAGAGGGCGACGAGGGCTACATTTATAACCGAATGGATCGTGTTTTCACCAACATTGATTTCTAGGGTTTTCTTCCTCTTCATCTCCCAATCTTGAGATAAGGATAATCTTTAAGTTATATATGTATTTTTGTAAGTTTATGCATGTTTTGAGTATTTCTTCTTGTTTAAGTTATGTTTTTGGGTTGTGGGACCCTAGGTGATGTTAGAGGATGATTTTATCTACTTTTTCCAAAATTTTGAGACTATGAGCTATGTTTTAAGGTGTGGGAGTTGTTTTGGAAAAATCGTTTCGAAAATGGAACAAAGATCTTTTTTTTGGTGGAAACTCTAAAATTTGAAAATTTTGAAAAAAGTTAAGTTATTGTGAAATTGATGTTTGATAATTTGTTATGTGAAGAAATGATGGAAAAATTCCTATGGTTGTTTCAAATGAGGGAATTTCATTAAGGAAATGAGAATAGTTGATTTGAAAACTTATCATTGGTTTGTCTTGGAAAAAAAAATCGAGTTTAGAAAATGATCTTTAACATGTGGAGAATACATGAATGTTGATACTGTTATATTGTCTCTTGGAAAATATATATTATAATATTATATCGATAAGAAATGTGAAATTTGATCGGAATGGAAGATTGTGTGGATGAATTAAGAAATTGAGAAATTTCAAGGTATTGATAGAGAAACACGTTGAATTGGCACGGTTGAGATTATTAAATGGAACTTTATTTTGCATTGGGCATTTGCATTGTCATCCCATTTTATCATTGATGCAATTGATTTTGAATGTTACATTGGAAAAGTATTATTTTGAGAAAGGAAATTGTTTTATGAAACCATATCATATTGATTTGTTTTGGGGGTAAATACGTTGGTAAGTTCGGATCAGGGATGTAGTTGGTTTTGGTTAAGTTGGCCTGAGTGTTCATGGTGAAAGACCGAAAATACGCGCGGCGGTAGTACCACATGCCTACCGGTTAGCAACCGGTGAAGTAGGATTTGGTAGTATTAGTTATGCCTACTTGCAGACACCAACCTTGGGATTACCTGAGTCATATTTACAAACCCTTTGAACTAGTTTGAAATTATTGAATTGTTAAATTCTCAAATTTGCATTGTGCACAAAAGTTTTCAAAAGATAGAGACGTATGTTTTTGAACATGGCACAGTATATGCATTCATCTCAGAAGATTCTATAAAATGTATATACTTTGTTACAATTTTCCTATTAGGCTTTGTGTTCACCCTATGGGATTTTGTTCAGGACAAGATATGGTGATCCCGTTGAGTTAGAGGCATGGAGTATATTTTGAGAGCACAAGAATCTTTTCTTTTGTTGTAATTATCTTTGTCAAGCCAAAGGCTTTATATGTATGGGTTCGAGAAACCACTTTTGTGTAACTGAGCATATGTAACGCCCCAAATTTCTAGCCCAAATGACAATGCAACAATCATGGCTCTCTTAAAGGAAAATCAAATATAACTTATCATACTTGCATTACGTAGTAATAATAGTTTCTCATGCGATATTACATTAATTCAACAACAAGTAAATAACCAAATAAGCACCCCCAAGGGTTTATAATCTTCCAAGGCTTAAGCCCGGTTACACAAAATGGTTATTCAAATCCACACATACGTAGCCCTTGTCTTACAAATAGGATCATAGCAAATGAGAACTTTTATGCTCTCAACACACATTTCCACGCCCTCAATTAGGCAAATTCACCACGTCTTTTCCTGCACAAAAATCCGGTAGGGTAAGCATAAAGCCCAATAAGAAATTCTTAACAAAGTATATACATTTTATACAAGTTTCAAGAGATTAATGCACATGCCATGCCATGCCTTTTTGAAAATAAAACACGTCTTCATCTTTTGAACACCATCATGCTCAATGATATTATGCAACTTCAACTGTTCAAAATTTATCAATTTAATTCAAGGGGTGGTAAATACAACTCTGGTAATCCCTAGGTCTGTGTCTGCAAGTAGACTATACGAGTACTACCAGTTGTCATTTATACCGGTATTAACCGGAAGGCTCGACACCTATCCGCGCGAATTTCTGGACTTTCACCAAGGACACTCGAGTCAACTTAAAGAATTTCATCTACGCCACCTATCAAAACTTACCACCGTATTTTCCCCAAAACCATTTCATGAAAACCCATTTCCCAACATTCTTTTCTCAATGCAGATTTTCAAAGCTTAACATAGTCCAATGAATTGAAATGTCAATGTATGGTTAATAATGCAATGCAACATTACTTCCATATTCAATTGTTCTACACAATATATCATTGTGATCAAAATTCTCAATCCTCTTTTCAACACAATTCCACAAGATGAATATATATATATATATATATACTTTTATATCCAATTCATTCAAGAGAATAACGTAATTCTCACATTTCGAGCAATCTCAACAATTTAGTCAATTCAAGACTAAATCAACATTTTGACAACAATTTCCAAAATAAACAACATTTCTCATTTTTTTCACAAAACTCGTCATTTATGTATAAATAAAAAATTTTCAAAACATCCATTTATTTTGGTACACAAAATAAATATGACAACATCTTCCAAGGATTTTTAACATCTTTCAAAAATGGACCCAATTTCTTGGTTTTCTCACCAAAACCATTCACCTCCAAAATATTTAGAAGAATCTCCCCAAAATCATTTTTCTTTAATTAATATGGTTCAAAACTCTCAATTTCTATTTTAAAAGGAAAAGAAAATAAATCCTCTTTCAAAATCACTCATCTTCTTGAAATCAATAATCGATTTCTCAAAGCTAATCAAAGGATGATTTTGAAAATCATCTAGATCTTGCAAAAATATATATATAACTCAAAGGAAATCCCTACCTCAAGTTTGAAAAAGAAACGAGTTGAAACCCCAAAATCAACGATGCCTAAACTCTATCTCCACCACACACAACGTAGCCCTCGCCTAGATAACCAACTTTGATGAAGAACTTGGATCTAAATCCCAATGGATTTGGAGAAATCAAAGATCTTGTGAGATTTTTGGTAGGAAATGTAAAGAGAAGGAAGAAGAAATATTTTTAGAGAGAGAGAGATATACAAAAGTGACACTCCATCAACCCAAAGAGAGGAAAAAAGAGCAAATTTCGGATCTCACATACCTCACGCACGTGCGAAGCCTACTCCCGCACGTGCGGCCAACACCCCCGCACGTGCGGGCCTTCTCCCCCCGCACCTCTAGTCGCACCTTCTTTTTTAGCAGAATGCTTCACTCCCTTCCCCTGAATTCTGCATGTGCGGCCTTACCTCCTGTACATGCGGCCCTCTCCCGCACGTGCGGCCCTGGTCCTTAACTTGGAATTCTCTCGGTTCAACTCCCGACACACCAGACCTGATCCCGTACCCTCTAAGACAAATTAATCTCATCACTAGAGTAAACAAGGATAAGAACTTTTTGAGAAAACTACTAAACACACAAACTCATACAAACAACAAGATTCTAAATGAAACTCGTCACTCTAACTAAGTAGACAAAAAGGTAAAGAAAAACAAGAACGCACAACGAAATCGATCATCACAGCATAAGCCTTGGAATTTATAGCCCTTAAGGGGGTTTGGTTATGCTTGACTTATTGTGCCACACGCTATATATTCATGTTTTAAAAAAGGTTGAATATATATATATTCACATTGGAATATCTTTTGTAATCTCTGGAGTTAAATGAATGCACATGATAGAGATTAACGATGATGTGTACATTGAGACCTTATTTTCCTTATATATGTTAAGCATTGGAAGGGTTGTTTTAGAAACAAGATAATGTAATTGAAGATTGAGGGATTTTATTGTGTAAATTATGCGGGGCGTAACACCTGCTAACCAGGTCAACTTACAAGTAAAACTATTAAAATAATAGATTATGTAATATATGTGTAAATATTTTCACAAAAATGGATAAGTTTTCACAAAAATAGATAAGCTTTCACAAATTCCATAACTAATTTCACAAAATGCATAAGTTTTCACAAAAATGCGTTAGTGTTTCAAATAATTTAGAACAACACAAAAATGAGTAAGTTTCCGCAAATCCCATAAGTGATTTCACAAAATGCGTAAATTTTTACAAATATGAGTAAGTTTGTTATCAAAAGTTTAGAACAACACAAAAATGAGTAAGTTTTCACAAATTCTGTAAGTGATATCACAAAATGCGTAAGTTTCATAAAAATGTGTAAGTTTGTTATCATAAGTTTAAAACAACACAAAAATGAGTAACTTATTACAAATTTCGTAAATGATTTCACAAGATGCGTAAGTTTTCATAAATATACGTAAGTTTGATTCAAATAATTTAGAACAACACAAAAGTTAGTAAATTTTTTCAAATAATTTACAACAACACAAAAGTGAGTAAATTTCCACAAATCCAGTAAGTGATCTCACAAAATGTGTAAGTTTTCAAAAAAATGCGTAAGTTTGTTATTAAAAGTTTAGAACAACACAAAAATGAGGAACTTTTCACAAAACCCACAAGTGATTTCACAAAATGCGTAAATTTCACAAAAATGAATAAGTTTGTTATCAAAAGTTTAGAACAACACAAAAATGCGTAAGTTTTCAGGAATTCCGTAACTGATTTCACAAAATATACAAGTTTTCACAAAAATGAATAAGTTTGTTATCAAAAGTTTAGAACAACACAAAAATGAGTAAGTTTTCACAATTTCCGTTAGTGATTTCACAAAATACGTAAGATTTCACAAAAATGCATAACTTTTCACATCAAAAGTTTATAGCAACACAAAAGTAAATAAGTTTTCACAAATTCCATAAGTGATTTCAAAAAATGCGTAAGATTTCACAAAAATACGTAAGTTTCGTATCAAAAGTTTATAACAACACAAAAAAAAGTAAGTTTTCAAAAATTTCGTTAGTGATTTTACAAAATACGTAAGTTCTCACAAAAATAATTTAGAACAATACACAAATCATAAAGTTTTCACAAATCACGTAAGTGATTTCAGCAAATACACAAGTTTTAACAAAAAACGTGTAAGTTTGTTTAAAATAATCTAAAACAACACAAAAATGAGTATGTTTTCACAAATTCCCTAACTAATTTCATAAAATGCACAAGTTTTGACAAAAATATGTAAGTTTCTTTGAAATAATTTACAACAACACAAAAATAAGTTTTTACAAATTTCCTAAATGATAAGTTGTTACAAAAATGGATATGTTTTCACGAATTTTGTGAGTGATTTTACAAAATGTGTAAATTTTCAAAAAAATGCGTAAGTGTGTTTCAAATAATTTTGAACAAAATGAATAATTTTTTATAAATCGCCTAAGTGATTAGACTAAATGCGTAAATTTATTTCAAACAATTTAGAACAACACAAAAATGAGTAAGTTTTCACAAAATCCGTAAGTGATTACACAAAATACATAAATTTTCAAAAAAATGTATAAGTTTGTTGTCAAAAATTTTGAACATCGCAAAAATGAGTAAGTTGTCACAAATTCAATAAGTAATTTCACAAAATGCACAAGTTTTTATAAAAATGCTTAGGTTTTCACATCAAAAGTTTAAAACAACACAAAAATGAGTATTTTTCACAATTTTCGTACATGATTTCACAAAATGCACAAGTTTTTACAAAAATGTGTAAGTTTATTTAAAATAATTTAAAAAATACAAAAATAAGTAAGTTTCAAGAAATCTCCTAACTGATTTTATAAAATACGCAAGTTTTCATAAAAATACGTAAGTTTGTTTGAAATAATTTACAACACAAAAATGAGTATATAGTGATCCCGGTTGTTCCTTTACTGTTCAGTTGTATTCCGGACTCGGTTCCGTGGAGTTGGTAGTTGTATCTATCTTGTTGTCGTCCTTTAATTCCATTTGTTTGAGTTTTAGGATGTGTTGGGCATGTTTCGAACAGGTGGGTTGAACCTTGGTCTAAAATCTTGTTGCCAGGTTTTTGGTCGTTCCGCTCGAGCGGGCCTTGTTGCGCTCAAGCAGATATTGCACACTCCCAGTATGTCGTGTCCCTGCAAAACTTCTGCAGGTGTGATTTTTACGCTCGAGCGGGTTTCTTTACGCTCGAGCGGTCGCGCTCGAGCGGTCGCGCTCGAGCGGGTACTCTGGCGCTCGAGCGGGTAGTACTTTTTGGTGTAAGTTCTGGGAGGGGGAAATCTACACTCGAGCGGACTGGTTTTCGCGCTCGAGCGGATGTACTTTATTCTTGTGTCTTGGTGCTCGAGCGGGCCTTCTTGCGCTCGAGTGTACCTAGTTTTTTGTTCTTGACGATCAAGCGTTGTGTTCTCCGCTCGAGCGGGAATGTCGTATATCAGTTGACAGCTGGGCATTTTAAAATCACTTTTTACATTCTCTCTCTCTCTCTTACTTTCTAAAAAGATATTTTGAGAGCTCCTCTCTCTAGAAACTCCCTTCTCTCTAGGGTTTGATCTAGTTAGAGTGTCTCCCTATCCTCTGGCCTTTGTAAAAAGTGTGTTGATCGTCGAGGGCTCCATTTTGATCCGTGAATCTTTGAGTTTGGAGCATTTTGGTTTTCTTCGACTTCCCCGTTTGAGCTCTAACTTCGAGGTAGGGATATCCCACTCTTTCTCATGAGTTTTGTCTTTGAATTTTAGCATTTTGATGAGTTGGGGGTTGTTGGGTAATTTTGCGAAAGTTTGGGCCTTTGTGTAATTTTACAAAAGTTGGGGTTTTGTTTATATAAACTTATATATGCATGTTTGGCATAGAGAAATGAGATCAATATTGGATTATTGGTGAAAATAGAACCTTAGGGTTGTGATGTTAATTATGGGAAATGCTCTAATTACATTGATAAATTAATTGGTATAATTAATTTGAAGAAAAAATGAATTAAGTTGAGAATGTTGGAATTGGATGTGTATGGGATTAAAGGGTGTAGTTAGATTCGTTCATCTCTCACCTAGTTGAAATGTTGATTATATATCCATTTGGTGTATTTATTTTCAGTATAGAAATAACTGCTTTGGGCTATCGGTGGAGGATAGTCTTGATTGTTGTAGACACTGCATGATGATTAGGCAAACTAAAACTAATCGATTGAGTATGCTATTGAATATAGCGACTGGAATAATACATTAATTCTATGTATTGATTGATTTTATATGATCTATGTTTATATACATGTGTTGTGTGGGAGGAGATAGGGAATGTACTCCACGGTTTAGGAGAAGATAGGGGATGGACCTCTAAACCGGATTTTATGTGACATTGATACAGCGCTACAATGTGTATCAAGTGTTGATTGTGGAAGTGTTTGAATTGATTTGATATAGCACTAAAATGTATATCGTTATCAATTGTGGAGTATAGAAGTGATTCTATGTTATGTTGATACAGCACCGAAATGTGTATCTTTCGCAAAGTGTGGAATGGTTTATGTGTTATTGATACAGCATTAAAATGTGTATCCCTCATGAATTTCGAAAGTGTTTTAAAGATGAGTCTAAATCTCATTAAGTTATTTGGCTAGGTGTTGAGCTTTGTTTTCAAATTCAAAGTTGGGAAAGACATGGGAAATGAAATGTAACATGGACTTAATGTCATGAAATCGAAATGTGATATATGTGGATGTATCTGTGTTGACCATCTATCAACTGCTAATCTTTTAGTCATTGTTCATGGCTGGTTTAGTGTATTTCTACTGGGATGTGGCTCACTCTTTATGGGACATCATTTTCAGGTACAGGTAGCATGCCACCTCCAAGGACATAGCTTGGGAGGCAAGCGGCAGTCAGGCTTTTGTCGTTTTGTGATCTTTTGGATGTATTACATGTAAATTCAAGCCAAGGGCTTAATGTGTAATTGAGTTAGTACTCCTGTTTTGTAACCAAGTGTTAACTTGGAAAGCTGTAAGCCCATAGGGCATTTGCTTTTGTTGTTAACATGTAACACTCATTGTAAAGAACTACTCTGATGAATGGAAGAATATTTATCTTTTATGCCAATGCATGTCTAAATTGATGGGTTTTAATGTTATTATTTTGAGGGCATTACAGAGTAAGTTTTCACAAATCTTCTAAGTGATAAGTTTTCACAAAACTTGAAAAAATTTCACAAAAATAGATAAATTTTCACAAATTCCGTAAGTGATTTTACAAAATGGGTAAGTTTTCACAAAAATGCGCAAGTGTGTTTCAAATAATTTAGAACAATATAAAAATGAAAGAATTTTCACAAATCCAGTCAATGATTTTACAAAATGCTTAAGTTCTCACAAATATACATAAGTTTGATTCAAATAATTTAGAATAACACAAAAATCAGCAAGTTTTTACAAAATCCATAACTGATTTCACAAAATGCATAAGTTTCACAAAAATGCATAAGTTTGTTCATAAAAGTATAGAACAATGCAATAGTGAGTAAGTTTTCACAAATTCCGTAAGTGATTTCACAAAATGCGTAAGTTTTCACAAAAATACGTGTGTTTCAAATATTTTAGAACAACACAAAAATGAGTAGGTTTTCACAAATCTCGAAGGTAATTTCACAAAAATGCGTAAGTTTTGACAAATATGCATAAGTTTGTTATCAAAAGTTTAGAATAACACAAAAATGAGTAATTTTTCACAAATCATTTAAGTGATTTCACAAAATGCCCAAGTTTTTCCAATAATGCGTAAGTTTATTTCAAACAATTTAGAACAACATAAAAATGAGTACGTTTTCATAAAATCCGTACCTGATTTCACAAAATACACAAGTTTTCACAAAAATATATAAGTTTGTTATCAAAAATTGAGAATAATACAAAAATGAGTAAGTTTTCACAGATCCTCTATGTGATTTCACGAAATGCATAAGTTTTCATAAAAATGAAGTTTATTTCAAACAATTTAGAATAACACAAAAATGAGTAAGTTTTCATAAAAACCATAAGTGATTTCACAAAATACGCAAGTTTTCACAAAAATGCGTAAGTTTGTTATCAAAAATTGGGAATAACACAAAAATGAGTAAGTTTTCACAAATTCCGTTAGTGATTTCACAAAATGCACAAGTTTTCACAAAAATGCGTAAGTTTTTACAGTAAAAGTTTAGAACAACACAAAAATGTGTACGTTTTTACAAATTCCATTAGTGTTTTCACAAAATGGGAAAAATTTCACAAAAATGTGTAAATTTTCACAGTGAAAGATTAGAACAATACAAAAATGAGTAAGTGAATTTACAAAATGCGCAAGTTTTCACAAAAATGCGTAAGTTTGTTTCAAACAATTTAGAAAAATACAAAAATGAGTAAGTTTTCACAAATCTTGAAAGGGATTTCACAAAAAATTGTAAGTTTTCACAAATATACATAAGTTTCTTATCAAAAGTTTAGAACAATACAAAAATGAGTAAGTTTTCTCAAATTTCCTAAGTAATTTCACAAAATGCGCAAGTTTTTACAAAAATGTATAAGTTTATTTCAAACAATTTAGAACAACACAAGAATAAGTAAGTTTTCACAAAATCAGTGAGTGATTTCACAAAATACACAAGTTTTCCTAAAAATGAGTAAGTTTGTTGTCAAAAGTTGAGAACAACACAAAAATGAACAAGTTTTTACAAATTCCGTAAGTGATTTCACAAAATGGGCAAGTTTTCATAAAATGCGTAAGTTGTTTTTCAAATAATTTAGAATATCACACAAATGAGTAAGTTTTCATAAATTCTGTAAGTGATTTCACAAAATGTGCAAGTTTTCAAAAAAAAAAAAAAAAAAAATAAATTTTCACAACAAAAGTGTAGAAAAAAAAAAAAAAAAAACGTAAGTTTTCACAACAAAAGTGTAGAACAACACAAAATTGAATAAGTTTTAAAAAATTTCGTAGGTGATTTCACCAAATGCGCAAGTTTTTACAAAAATGCTTAAGTTTGTTTCAAATAATTTAGAACAACACAAAAATAAGTAAATTTTCACAAATTTCATAAGCAATTTCACAAAATGTGCACGTTTTCATAAAAATACGTAAGTTTGTTTTTAATAATTTAGAACAATACACAAATAAGTAAGTTTTCACAAATTGCATAAGTAATTCCACAAAATGCACAAGTTTTCACAAAAATACCTAAGTTTTCACATCAAAATTTAGAACAACACAATAATGAATAAGTTTTCCCAAATTCCCTAATTGATTTGACAAAATGCGCAAATTCTCACAAAAATGCGCAAGTTTGTTTTAAATAATGCAGAACAACACACAAATGAGTAATGTCACGTTACAAATTTTTAATTACTTGGGAACGTTGCCAAAAGCTTTTAATTTAGGTCCCATTTATATATATATATATATCCATTACCCTTGAGTAATAGAAACATAATAATACATGTTCTCTCTCCCAATGAATACAATAATAGCAATAATACATGCCAAGCTTCCGCTACGGAGTTACAAATAAATAATTACAAGCATCAATATGCAAAATTCGTTTCCTTCACATCTACTATGAGATTACACATAAGAGATACATGGACTCTATAACTCTTCAACTAATGAATCCGTATTTCCCTTCCTGAAAAAATAAATAAATAAAACAACAAAGGGTAAGCACTAATGCCCAATAAGAAATCTCATAGTTCTAAAGCAATAACTATCACATAGTAAGGTGACGTTTTCTAAGTTCAAAATATTATATGTAGAATTTTTTTTTCCCCCTTAAAATTTCATTTGAACACTTAAGAAAATTTCCTGCCATAAATGTTGTTCTTCATCATTAGAAAGCCATAAATTCTCTTTGAAAATAAGTACACTTAAGAAAGAACATCATCTTAAAATTATTAACCCAATTTCAAATTATTCCTCATTTCATTTCCATTTTAATATTCCACATTTCGTTTCCATTTCCAATTACCATACTCCATAATCCAAAGGATTAGAGTTCAAACAATACACAAGAATCACAAACCCATTTTAATTCAATTTCCCAATTACTTCCAAAACAAAGCTCATAATCTTCCCTTTTGCCAGAAGCAATCCATTGAGTTCATCATCACTAGCCCCTAATCCAATTACCAACTTTACATTATCAATTAGAGTTCAAACATAACACAAGAATAACAAACCCTTTTTAATTCAATTTCTCAATTATTTACAAAACAAAACTCATAATCTTCCCTTTTAGTCACAAGCAATCCAGTAAGTTCATCATCACCAACCTCTAATCCAATTACCATTTCATTTTCCACTCTTTCAAATAATGTCATATCCAATACCGAATCCATTAACAAGTCATCTCCATGAGTCACACACTTTATCGGTCACAAGCCGGAAGGAATGCGGAACCTCACACTTTATCGGTCACCAGCCAGAAGGAATACAAAACCTCACGCTTTATTGGTCACAAGCCTGAAGAAATTCGGAACCTTAACATATGCAACATACCACACGCTTTACTGGGCACTACTCCGGAAGGAGGGCGGAACCTATTGTAAGCACCACACTTAGCCGGCTCAAAATACAACGGGAAACGAACCCCGAAACAACATTACATTCCATAAATTTTCTCGAGTCGTTCTTCATTGTGATTAGTGGGAAAAGCCGACACATTATCCATTATTCCCATAACACATTCATTCCATTATTCTCGTAACACATTAGTTCAAAACACATCCACCATATGTTAAAATTCCATTTACATAATAAGTACACATTATGTTCCACCACCTTCTCTATTATCCATCAAATCATTCATTTTTTTCATTGCAAAAATATAACAACACATCTATAGAGGCATAAAGATTCATCTTTAAAGTGTTCACAATTCTTGGGTTCAAACTACTTCTTTACTCTTCCCTATTATTATCAAGTCTTCAAATTCAATTTTCATAACACATTGATTATCAATTACTATGCAAGGCTATAAATTAAATCTCCAACATTAATTTCTTTGATACAACTACTTCATATAACATCGTCATATTTCACAATATTCCATTTATCATTACCCACACTCATCTTAGCCCAACCTATTGACTTAACATAATTTAACATAACTCAATGCAATTCAACATAACACAATGAAATTCTTAAATATTCACTTCATCATTTTATCACATTAACAATTCATTTGCCCAAATTTGGTTTCATATTATAACATAGTTTAAAAGATCAACAATAAGAGTTCAATCGCAACTTTTACATAAATTTCCAAAAACTTTTAAAATTCAATTAAACTTGTATATTTCAATTGAACACCTCAATTTCATGATTTTACTTTCACTTTAGGCAAAACCATCAATCATCTTCATGTACCAAGCTAGGGTTTTAAGAGAGATTAAAGCTCTTCACCGAAACAATTTATTATTATTATTATTATTATTCCAACTATTCTATTAATTATACACTCAAATTCATAAGTCCATATTTATAACCCAACAAGTGAACTCCAACATTTCAAACCGTAAACCCCCAATCTCAAGATTTATCACAATATACTTAAAAATATAAATTTTCTATTTATATAAAGAAAATACCACAAATCTATCTACAATTGAGAGTATTGAAAGAGAACTAGAAACTCCTACCTCTTGAAGCGAAGAGAAAACAACCTAAAAATTATCGGTGGCGATACCACAAACTATTCGGACCAAAAAGAAGCCCTTGACGAGATCTACAATCTTTCTCAAAGGACCAAGATGAAAAGAGCACTCTAGGTAAGTAGATCTAAAGATCTTAAGTGAAAAAGTTTGAGTTTAGCGAGAGAGAAGAGAACTCACAGTGTAGAGATGGAAAAGAGAAAGAGAGAGGAAAGAAAATAATGAGAAAAGTGTGTTTAAAGCCTATTTATAGTAGTGGAATATTAGTATGGCCCCAAAAGTATAAGTCAAAACCCCCAAAAGTATAGCCCAAATCGCAGCCAACAATCTAAAATTTTACTCACAGGCGTCGACCCTTCAAACAGAGGTGTCGACCCTTTAGGAAAAAAAGCTAAGACACTAATGTGTGTAGAGGACATGGGTCGACCCTTGGAACCAGTGGCATCAACCTTTCATTTCAGAATGCACCCAAAACAAAATAACAAGGGAAGGGTCAACCCTAGGAACTCAGGTGTTGACCCCAAAAATCGGCAGAGGTACTAGGAGCAACGCAACAAGGTGGCATCGACCCCCAGGAAGGCAAGGGTTGACCCTGGAACAAATTTTCTAAATTTTCAAAGAACTTTTCAACGTAAACAAGCGTGAACGAACAATCCCAACATGTTTAAATCAAATTGTACTTCTCCAAAACCAAGATATAACAACTCCAAAGACTCCCAAAATGAAATAAAAGATTTAATTACACTTTCCAATAGTTTAAAAGGCACAAGTGCTATAAGTAAGTTTTCACAAATTCCATAAATAATTTCACAAAATATGCAAGTTTTCACAAAAATGCATAAGTTTGTTATCAAAAGTTGAAAACGACACAAAAATGAGCAAGTTTTCACAAATTTCGTTAGTGATTTCACAAAATGCACAAACTTTCACAAAAGTATGTAAGTTTGTTATCAAAAGTATAGAACAACACAAAAATGAGTAAGTTTTGATATAATCCCACAAGTCATTGCACATAATAGGTATGTTTTCATAAAAATGGCAAAGTGATTTGACAAAAATATGTAATTTTTCACAAAAATGAGTAAGTTTCTTTCTATAAATTCAGAACAACACAAAATTAATAAGTTTTCAAAAATTACGTAAGTTATTTCACAATAATACGATAGTGAACACAAAAACGCGTAAGTTTGTCACCAAAAATTTAAAACAACACAAATATGTGTAAGTTTTCAGAAATCAAGTAAGTCATATCAGAAAATCGCATAAATTTCTAAAAAATGGGTAAGTTCGTTAGTGATCAAAAGTACGAATAAGTCGTTCGATAACACTTTTATTTCAAAAAATTGCATAAGTTTTGACAAAGTTACGTAAATTGTGTCACAGAAGTCAAGGTGGATAGCACAAAATTATGCGTAAGTTTGTTCGTACAAATTTTCAACAACACAAAAATGTGTAAGTTTTTACAACTGACGTAAATGATTTCTGAAAAAAATGCGTAAGTTCATACAAATACGAGTAAATCCTTGGATAACACATTTACATCACAGAATTTCATAAGTTTTCAGAACTTACATAAGAGATTTTCTAAAAAAAAAAAATACGTAAGTTATTAAAAATACAAGTAAGTCTTGAAAGAATAGTTTTATTTCACAAAATTGCGTAAGTTTTCAAGAAGTGACGTAAGTTGTGTCACAAAACTCAGGATGGATAGCACAAAATAACGCATAACTTTGTTCCTAAAAATTTTCAAGAACACAAAATTGTGTAAGTTTTCATAACTTATGTATATGGTTTCCCAAAAAAATGCGTAAGTTATCACAAATACGAGTAAATCCTTCGAGAATACATTTACGTCACAAAATTTCATAAGTTTTTACAACTTACGTAAGTGATTTTCCAAAAACGAAAAAAAACATAACTAATCAAAATTGTAAGTAAGTCTTCAGAGAACACTTTTATTTTACAAAATTACGTAAGTTTTCACAAAGTCACGTAAGTTGTGTCACAAAACTCTAGGTGGATAGCAAAAAATGACGCATACGTTTGTTCCTAAACATTTTCAACAACACAAAAATGTGTAAGTTTTCATAACTGATGCTAATGGTTTCCAAAAAAAAACTAAATAAGTTCTCAGAAATACAAGTAAGTCCAAGGAGAATACATTTACATCACAAAATTTCGTAAGTTTTCATAACTTGTGTAACTGATTTTCCAAAAATGAAAATGCGTAAGTGAACGAAAATACGAGTAAGTTTTGAGATAACACTTTTATTTTACAAAATTGCTTAATTTTGACAAAGTCACTTAAGTTGTGTCACAAAACTCATGGTAGATAACAGAAAAAGGACGCGTAAGTTTGTTCCTAAACATTTTTAACAACACAAAAATGTGTAAGTTTTCATAACCGACGTGAATGGTTTCCAAAAAAAAAACTACATAAGTTCTCAGAAATACGAGTAAGTCCTTAGTGAACACTTTTATTTCACAATATTGCATAATTTGTCACAACTTATATAAGTGATTTTCAAAAAAATATGTAACGGATTACAAATACGAGTAAGTCTTTGGGAAACACTTTTATTTGATAAAATTGCATAAGTTTTCACAAAACCACGTAAGTTTATTATTGGCCACTCTACACTATATTTAAATAGATTAAATTATGTTGTGTACTAAACAACAACTAGAATATAAAGAAATAAAGGAAAGGAGAGAAAAATGTTTGATTACAAAAATCAAACTAAAAATAGAATTAAATAAATAAAAACAGATTTTATTTTGTTACCAAAACAAAATTAAAATCTAATTTACATAAATAATAATAAAATCAGAAAATAAATAAATAACTTACTTGATTAATATCTTGAATATTATTCTGATCAAGTCTAGTGTTTGACATTGTGTCCTTCAGACAGATTCGTCCTCTCCACGATGCTTTCAGAATGTGGACGTCTATCTCCCAAGATGAAATGATCAACTACAAACAATAGCAGCACTACAAATTATTTGCCTAACGAAGGGTGTGTTTGGTAACGTTTATGTTTTCAGTTTATATTTACAAAAATTTTATAAACTGTTTTTGTTTATTTTTTGTTTATTTTTAGAAAAACATAAACTACAAACGCGTTTGGTAATTGACAAAATGTTTAAAAAAATTTTAAAATATAAAAAAGAGTGAGAAATGACGAGTGGTGGCAAGTGGCGGCAGAAGACGGTGGTGGACACGTGGATGGTGGTGGGTGGTGGTGAGTGGGGGTGGTGTGGTGGTGTGGTGGTATGGTGGATGGGTGGGTGGTAGCGAGTGGGTGGTGGTGTGGGTGGTAGCGGTGGTGGTGGGGGTGGTGGAGAGTAGGTGGCGGATAGCAATGGCGGGTTGGGTGGTGGGTGGTAGTGGATGGGCTGGATGGTGACGGTGGTGGGGTGTAACGAGTGGAGTGGTGGCTCGGTGAGTCTGGCAGGGTAGGGTGGCGATGGCGAGGGTGGCGGTTGGTGGTGGCAGTGGGTGTGTGGCAGGTAGGTGGCGGTTGGTGGTGTGGTGGATGGCGGTGACGGTGCGCTGGTGATGGGTGGTGGTGGTGGGAGAGTGGGTGAGCAGATGGCGGGGGTGGTGTGGTGGGTGGTGGTGGTGGGTGGGTGACAGGTGGCGGGTGGTAGTGTGGTAGCGAGTTGTGGTATGGTGGTGGTGTAGGGTGGTGGTAGGGTGGGGTGGTGGCATGGTGTGGCAGGGGCTGCGGTGGGATGTAGGGTGGAGCGAGGTAGGGTGGGGTGGTCGGTGGTGGTGGTGATAGGGTTGGAGAGGTGGGTGCGGTGGCGGATGGTAGTGGTAGCGAGTGTGGTGTGAGGTGGTGGTGGTGGGGTGTGTGGCGCGTGGTGGTGGTCAGGGGTGCGGGCTCGTGGATGGTAGTGAGTGGCGCGGTGGTGATAGGTGGTAGGTGGGTGGTGGTGGTGGTGATGGCGGAGGTGGGTGGTGGCTGGTGGGTTGGTGGAAGACTGGTGGTGGAAAAATGGTGGCAGGTGGTGGCTAGTGTTGGGTGGTAAAAAAAAAAAACTCAAAACTCAAAACGGAAACACATTTTTTGTGTTTTCATTTTTTGGCCAAATTTATAAACTGAGACCACTGATTTATAAATCAAAAATTTTACCAAACAAGTTTTTATTTGAGTTTTTTAATTTTTTATAAATATAAACAAAAAACTGAAAACGTAAGTGATACCAAACGGCACCTAAGTGTTTATACTCTTTCTCACAAAAATTAAACACAGCAAAATGAATAATAAATTTGCAAATGTGAAGTACGAAATTTCTGAAATGTAAAACATCAAATGATGGTTGTCCTATTTATAGATGTATTGGTGGCTGCAGGTTTTGAATAAAACAGGTGCAAACCTATTTGAACAGGTATGAAACCTGTTTGGTTTTGAATTAAACAGATTTAAATATGTTGGGCGCGTGGTGTGAGGTTGGGTTAGGCTTGTCCGGCCCAATACCTATCTTTTTGGGTCAAAAACATTTGAATTTTATTTTATTTTTTAAAAATAAAATCCAGAATTCAAATTAATTCCGGAAATAAACTGGTCCGATTTTTCTGTACACCCAAACAGGCCCTTTCCCGTTTTTATCTGTTTGAATTTTGAACCCAACAGATTTAAATCTGTTTAATTCAAAACCAAACAGGTTTCATACCAGTTCAAACAGGTTTGCACCTGTTTAATTCAAAACTTGCAGCCACCAATACATCTATAAATAGGACAGCCCTCATTTGATGTTTTACATTTCAGAAATTTTGTACTTCACCTCTGCAAATTTATTCTTCATTTTGCTGCATTTAATTTTTGTGAGAAATAGTATAAACACTTAGGCCTCGTTTGGGGAGTGGCTATTTTAGCCAAAAAGTTAAAAAGCCAACTAAAACTAGTCACATCACCTCTCTATTTTTCTGCACATTTTTTCGCAAAAAGCCAAAAAGTTACTAAAATAGCCTGTTCCCAAACGAGGCCTTAGTGTATTCGTTAGACAAACAATTTGCAGTGCTGCTATTGTTTGTAGTTGATCATTTCATCCTGGGAGATAGACGTCCACATTTTGAAAGCACCGTGGAGAGGATGAATCTGTCTTAAAGACACAGTGTCAAACACTAGACTTGATCCGAATAATATTCAAGATATTAATCAAGTAAGTTATTTATTTATTTTCTAATTTTATTATTATTTATTTAAATCAGATTTTAATTTTGTTTTGGTATCAAAATAAAATTTGTTTTTATTTATTTAATTCTATTTTTAGTTTGATTTTTGTAATCAAACATTTTTCTCTCCTTTCTTTTATTTCTTTATATTCTAGTTGTTGTTTAGTACACAATAGAATTTAATCCATTTAAATACAGTGAAGATTGGCCAACAATCTTAAGACAGATCTATTTTTGGTATCTTCATTATATTTAATTTTCTGTGATTTCATAAAGACATATTCTGCTTGGAAAATTAAATAGTGATTTATGCGATTTGACAAATAGTAGTAATATACTGTCTCTTTTCTTTGACAACTACTAGTAATATACTGGTGTCATTAACAATTGCAGAATATTAATTTGTGTTACAGAAAATTATTGTGGTATTTTATTTTTCTAATTTTAGTAACAAGGAAAATAAAATTATTTTGTTATAATTTATTTTTTGGTTTTAGTAACTAGAAATTAATTTGTGTTTTAATTTTTTTGATTTTTGTAATCAGAGATTATGGCTACTGCTACTGAAATTGCAACTGGAAGTGATACTCCAATTGTTACACCAACACCGGTCCCTATCCAGAACCATGTTCAAGTACCAATTAATCATGGAGAAAAATCGGAAAAATTTAACGGTACTGAGTTTAAGAGATGACAGCAGAAGATGTTGTTCTATCTTACAACTCTTAATTTGGCCCGGTTTCTCCATGAAGAGGCTCCAGCACTTAAAGAGGATGAAAGTGATCGACAAGTTGTTGCCGTTGTAGATGCTTGGAAACATTCAGATTTCCTGTACAGAAACTACATCCTCAATGGCCTTGACAACATGCTGTATAATGTTTACAGTCCTCTGAAGTCAGCAAAAGAATTATAGGATTCTTTGGAGAAGAAATATAAGACAGAGGATGCCGGCACAAAGAAATTTGTCGTCGGTAAATTCTGGACTTTGTTATGGTAGACTCCCAAACGGTAATTTCTCAAGTTCAAAGTTTTCAATTAATTTTGCATGATATTCATTCAGAAGGTATGTCTCTTAGCGAGTCTTTGCAAGTCGCTGCTTTAGTGGAAAAGTTACCACCATCTTGGAAAGATTTTAAAAGTTATTTAAAACATAAACGCAAAGAGATGACCATGGATGAACTTATTGTAAGACTTAGAATTGAGGAAGATAACCAAAAGGTTGAAAAGAGGAATGAGAAAAATTCCATTGAGTCCAAGGCTAATGTGGTTGAACAAGTTCAAAAACCACATAACAAAAAGAGAAATACTAAAGAAGGCAACAACAATGGCAAAGGAAAATGCTATAACTATGGCAAGATTGGACATCAGGCTTCTGACTGCCGCCATCCTAAGAAGGATCATGGAAGTATGAGCAAGAAGACTACCAATCCGGCCAATGTAACTGAACTAGATTACATCTCTGACGGGGTGAATGACATCAACCTCTCTGCTGTGGTGTCTGAGGCTAACTTGGTTGGAAATCCCAAAGAGTGGTGGATTGACACAGGAGCAACTCGTCACATATGTGCGGACAAGAAGATGTTCACTATCTACATTGAGGCTGCAAATGGTGAACAACTTTTCATGGGAAATTCTTCTACTTCTACTGTGGCTGGACAAGGGAAAGTGATCTTGAAGATGACATCAGGGAAAGAACTGACCCTCAACAACGTACTGCATGTACCTGACATCCGAAAGAATTTAGTTTATGGTTCTTTGTTAAGTAAAAATGGTTTTAGGTTTGTTTTTGAGTCTGATAAATTTGTATTAACAAAGAGTGGTATGTATGTTGGTAAGGGATACATGAGTGATGGTCTCTTTAAACTAAATGTAATAACAGTTGTACCGAAAGTTGCTATGAATAAGAATAACACATCTTTTGCTTATATTCTTGAGTCGAATTTATGGCATGATAGATTAGGACATGTGAATTTTGATGCTTTGCGTAGATTAATTGGTTTAGATTATATACCAAAGTTTGAAATTAATCCTAATCATAAATGTGAAATTTATATAGAAGCGAAACTAACTAAGGCTCCATTTAAATCGGATGAAAGGAAAACTGAACCTCTAGAATTAATTCATATAGATATATGTGATCTTAAATTTATTCAAGCTAGAGGAGGCAAAAAGTATTTCATAACATTTATCGATGATTGCACAAGATATTGTTATGTTTATTTACTTAGAAGTAAAGATGAAACCTTAGAAATGTTTAAACTCTACAAAACAGAAGTTGAAAATCAACTTGGTAAACTATTAAAATTGTTAGACGTGATAGGGGTGGTGAACATGATGCACCATTAAATGAATTTTGTGCACAACATGGCATTATTCACCAAACTACAGCACCTTATTCTCCTTAGCAAAATGGAATTGCTGAAAGAAAGGATAGAACCCTAAAAGAAATGATGAATGTCATGTTACTAAGTTCAGGCTTACCAAAGAACTTGTGGGGGAAAGCAATATTGTCTGCTAAGTATGTTCTTAACAGAATACCCCACAAGAAAACCAACAACACTCCTTATGAATTGTGGAAAGGTCGACCACCTTCCTACAAATACTTAAAAGTTTGGGAGTGTTTGGCAAAAGTTAAAGTTCCTGTTCCTAAAAAGACTAAGATTGGACCAAAAATAGTAGAATGTGTGTTTATTGGTTATGCTCAGAATGGTAGTGCATATCAATTTCTGACTTATAAATCAGAAATACCTTATATAAATGTGAACACTATTATAAAGTCAAGGAATACTGTGTTTTTTGAACATGTCTTTCCTTACAAGAAAGGACAGGAATTAAGTTCATAGAAAAGAACTTATGATTGTACACAAAGTCAAGAAACTAATGACAATCAAACACAAGAGGCTAGTAATGGTCTCGACCAGCAGGATTTAACTGATGATGAACCAAGACGAAGTAAGAGAGCGAGAACATCAAAATCCTTTGGTCCAGATTTCCTAACATACCTGTTAAAAAATGAACCTCAAAGCTTTAAGGCAGTAATGACAGGTCCTGAAGCACCTTTGTGGAAAGAGGCTGTTAATAATGAAATTGAATCCATTATGAAAAATCATACTTGGGAATTGGTGGATCTTCCACCAAGTTCTAAACCTCTTGGATATAAGTGGATATTCAAGAGAAAAATGAAAGCAGATGGTTTAATAGACAAGTATAAAGCAAGACTTGTAGTTAAAGGTTACAGACAAAAAGAAGGTCTGGACTATTTTGACACATATTTCCCTGTGACAAGAATAACATCCATTCGTATGCTTATTTCCATAGCAGCGTTGTTTAATTTAGAAATACATCAAATGAATGTTAAGACAGCTTTCTTAAACGGTGATCTAAATGAAGAGATCTATATGGAGCAACCCGAAGGGTTTGTAGTGTCGGGGCAAGAAAAGAAAGTTTGTCGGCTTGTAAAGTCTCTTTATGGATTAAAATAAGCACCTAAGCAATGGCATGAAAAATTTGATCATGCAATGCTTACTAATGGGTTTAAGATAAATGAATGTGACAAATGTGTCTATGTTAAAAACACTGACCAAGGATATGTCATAGTTTGTCTTTATGTGGGCACAAAATCACATGTATAATGGTAAGTCACGACATATTCGTCGTCGACATAATACCGTAAGGCAATTGTTGTCAAATGGAATAATCTCAATAGATTATATAAAATCTAAAGAGAATATTGCGGATCCGTTAACAAAATGTTTGACAAAAGAGCTAGTGTATAGTTCATTGAAGGGGATGAGATTACAGCCTATTACATAAGAGTCGTCATAATGGTAACCCTACTTATATGACTAGAGATCCCAAGAACTAAGTTCAAAGGGACAACTAAGTTATGTGTGACTCGCCAGAAATCACCAAGAGATTAAAATTCCTTAACCATTCCTATGGTAAGAGTGATATCAGCAACATATGTTGTATGCAGGGGTATAAGGATAAGCTTTGCTTTTAATGATTACTTATATTTTGATTGAGGCATAAAATCAAGACGAGTATAAGAAGATACTCACAATAAGAATCACCTATATGAGTGTTGAATTGGGGCCGGTTCTATGAGAATGAAAAAGGTTAAATTCTCTAGAAACACTCATGAAAACGAGGAGCGTTCAAGGCCAAAATGAACACAACAGTGAGAACCATGATATGTTAGAAAATATTTTGTGTGAAATCTATTATCTTGGCTTACACAAACGGCTTATACGTCTTGAATATTATTCTGATCAAGTCCAGTGTTCGACACTGTGTCCTTAAGATAAATTCGTCCTCTCCACGGTGCTTTCAGAATGTGGACGTCTATCTCCCAGGATAAAATGATCAACTACAAACAATAGTAGCACTACAAATTGTTTGCCTAACGAACACACTAAGTGTTTACACTTTTTCTTACAAAAATTAAATGTAGCAAAATGCAAAGATTTATAGCAGAGGTAAAGTACGAAAATTAGAGTAAAATCCAAATGAGGGACTAGTCTATTTATAGAGAAGAAGTGGTGGCTTGGTGGCTGCTAATTTTGAATTAAACAGGTACAATACCTGTTCAATTTAAATTAAACAGATAGGCACTGTTTGGTTTGAATTTCAACCAATTCAAAAACCTGTTTTGATTTGAATTTGAACAGAACACATTCGGTTTGGACAGACTCGGATCTGTCTGTGAAGAGGTGCAACAATTTGAATTTAAAATTTAAATATGGACAGAAATTCGGAATGAGGTTTTGAACAAATTTTATTTCAAAAAATAAAATTTAAATTCAAATGTTTTTGAAACAAAAAGATTAGTATAGGGCTGAACAAGCCCAACCTCACACCCAGGCCCAGGCCAGCCCGCCCGACTGGACGGCGGCGCGCGTGTGTGGTGATTTTTGGGTCCAATAGGTCTAGCCCATTTTGTCCATAACCTCCCTCTCTAAAACAGTTGGGTACCCCTTGGGGCACACCCCAAGTTCTAATCCCATGCCTTATAAACCCACTCAAAGCTTCCCACCAAATCAATGTGGGACAAGCCACTTTTCAACATTTAAGGATTTTTCACCAAAACTCCATTTTCATAGAGCATACTTGGCTTCAATTTTCCATTCACTCGATAATAGTTTTGAGCAACCAAATATACCACGTGAATCACAACGCGGCATAAAACGCATTACCACTTTGACCCACGAAAATCGACACACGGGTCCCACCTAAATATTAGACCAAAGTTAGGAAAAAATATGTTTTTTTTTCCAGATTTTCCAAACCATTTTCCAACAGTTGGGTCACAATACTCAGGGTGGACAGCAAAAATTGATGCGTAAGTTTGTTCGTAAAAATTTGCAACAACACAAAAGTTGCGTAAGTTTTCCTAACTTACATAAGTGGTTTTTGTAAAAATGCGTAAATCATGACAAATATGAGTAAGTCTTTGGAGATCACTTTAATTTCACAAAATTGTGTAAGTTTTTCCAATTTCACGTAAGTTGTGTAACAAAATTCAGGATAGTTAACACAAAATGACGCGTAAGTTGTTCCTACAAATTTTCAACAACTTACTGATGATGCCAACTTGTTTTCAGAAATGACGTAACTGATTTTCCAAATAAATGCGTGAGTAATCAGAAATACGAGTAAGTCCTTGGAGACAACTTTTACTGACAAAATTGCGTAAGTTTTCACAGCTGACGAAAGTGATTTCCCAAAAATGGCGTAAGTTATCACAAATACGAGAAAGTTTTTTGACAACACTGTTGCATGACAAAATTGCATAAGTTGTCACAAAGTCGCGTAAATTGTGTCACAAAAGGCAGAGTGGTTAACAGAAAATGACGCGTAAGTTTGGTCCTGCAAATTTTCAATAACAAAAAATTGTGTACGTTTTAATAATAGACGTAAGTGAGTTTCGAAAAAATATGTAACTGACCAAAAATACGAGTAAGTCATTCGAGAATACTTTTATTTCACAAAATTGCATACGTGATCACAAATACGAGTAAGTATTTGGAGAACATTTATATTACACAAAATTGTGTATGTTTTCACAAATTTGCGTAAGTCGTGTCAGAAAACGCAGGGTGGTTGGCAGAAAATAATGTATTAGTTTGTTTCTAAAAATTTTGAACGACACAAAAATGCATAACTTTTCACAACTGACATAGGTGATTTCCCAAAAAATGCGTAACTAACCACAAAAATCATGATTTTAAAAAACAATTTACAAAACAAAAATAAACAAATATTTTTTTATAATTTTTTTTTTTAAAAAAAAAAGAGTTTTTATAAAGTGTTTGGTTTTAAGTTTTGAAAAGAGTTTTCAATTGAGTTTTGAGTTGTGTGTTTGGTTATGAGTTTTGAAAATAATTTTTGAATTGAGTTTTGAGTTGTGTGTTTGGTTTTGAGTTTTGAAAAGAGTTTTGCAATTTTTTTATTAGAATCATAATTCCAAATGAGAACCAAAAGTAGCCTATGTTTGTCCTAAGTTTTTGTTCCCGGTAAATTCCTTTTTTGTAGTAGTAGTAGTAGTACATATTTTTCTCATTTTCTATATGGACGAAATTTCCCTCCCAACAATGGTACAGATTTCACATATCGACAAATGCATTCACAATGATGTGTTCAGGTGAAGCGTCCCATTTTATTGAGCTGGTAAGAAATTAAAAATTGACACTCACGAAATTACATTATTGAGTATTAAATTGTGAAAACTCTAAATAATTTTATTTTATATGTGTCAATTTTTAATTACTTACATGCTCAATAATATACGCTCTCCCTTAACACATGATGCATTTGTGAGTGCCGTGTCATGTAAGTTTCTATTCCCCTCCCAGATTTGGACCACCCAAAAGCAACATTGGCAAACTGCCTTTGAAATCCCACCAACCGAGTACTATTCCATCATCATCCACTGTGTCTCTCTTTTGTAATCTCACCAACTCATTTCTATTTCCCACTTACAATTTCGGTCACTTATTCTCCCTCCATCTCTCTCTATTTCAGTTTTGCTCTTCATCTCCACTCATACTGTTCGTGTCACTCTCCATTTCGCCCCTTGCTTGTGCTCTTCGACGGTACCAGTCACAATTGTTGTTGGTATCTTTCAGTGTCTTTGTTTTTTTCTTTTTTATTTTTTATGTTGTTTTTTGTATTCCGGTATGTTACACTGTCACCAAACAGAGCCTACATTTTTCACCTAAATTTTTAATTTAATCTCTATAATTTTGAATCGAACAATTTGGTTTCTATACTTTAATCTAACTTTTTTGGTCCAAATTCTTGTTAATTTTATCTGTGCATATCTTCGAAAATTGACAAGTGTTCCAAAATAATTAATTTTAATCTTTAATTTGGACATAATGACTAAATTGAAACTAAACTCAAATTGTAGGGATCAAATTGTTCACTTTAGAACTATAAGCATTAAATTAAAATTTACATTAAATTATAGAGGTGAAAAATGTAATTAACCCTAATAAATGTAAATGTATATAAAAGGTTTCTCTTATGATTTTAAGTGATGCAATTTTTATTCAATTGAAGGGTTGGATTACAAATTCAATAATAGAAAATGTGATAATTTAAAGATTAATGTTAGAGTTAATCAATTTTTTTTATTTAATATTTAATAATTTACTCCCTACTCACATAGTGTGTGGGACTTACAAGATGTGACACTATATGAATAGAGAGTAAAATATTACGTAAAAAAAAAAAAATACTCTATAAATTATTTTTTACATTGTCCTCAATTAGGAAACTTTAAGGTAAGAAGCTTGGTTGGAAATTGTTAGCATTTTTTTAATTTTTTTTTTTGTAAGTAGAAGTTTTCATGGCATGCTAATACATGCCGTCTAAAGTTATAATATTTTACGATATGAAATGTATGTTTCTTAAATGCAAATATTTTATGACATATTTTTTCATGCCATGAAAATATACATTTTTTTACAGCATACATTTGCATGCAATGAAAAAATCGAATTAAAATTTTTTTAATAGAAGTTTTCACGACATGCTAATGCACGCGGTGTAAAGTTATAATATTTTACGACAGAAAATGTATGTTGTCTTAAGTGAAAATTTTTTACGACATATTTTTGTAAGCCATGAAAATATACATTTTTTACGATATACTTTTGCATGCCATAAATATATGAATGAACGATTTACATTGTATATATTATAGCGATTCTAGTTTAGACCCGAACTGTAATAACCTAACCCTCTCATATGCTTAAATCCCTCATTAGATGTGCAATTATATGTGTGTTTATGTGTTTAATACGAAAATCCATGTTTTAGTGTGTGAATTACATGTTTATAACTTCTATCTATCGATTATAAGAAAATTTGTTGTAATTGTGACCTTAGGACTGGAAATTGAAAGTCTTAGAGACGTGATAAACCGAAATTGACTTTATAGTTATGATGAGCTTGATTTTTAGGACATAATATGAAGTTTTATAAAAATTTGATTCGTAACGAATTAATTAGCTTTATTTAATTTACACCTTTAGTTAAGCTTGACCCTTAGTTTAGTAGCGATATAGAGGAGCCTTATGAGCCTTAGAGTTAACACTTAGACTCAAAACACACAAATATCTCCTGGAAAGTGCTTTAAAGGGAGAAAGAAAGGAAAAGAGAGAAGAAGAAGAGAATTTAAACCAAAAGCTTGAGGCTTGAAGAAATTGAAAGGGAAAAACCAAGAAAATAGCTCAAGTAAGTGTAAATCAACTAGAAAACTCTAAATCTCTCTCTAATTGGTTAGAATCAAGTCTTATAAGGCAAAACTTTAGCACACACCAAAGTTAGGGTTTGAGGTAATGATCTTGCTTGAATATATGTCATGAAATTGAACATGTAATCCTTTGATTTGTTTAGTTCAAGAGTTGATTCTTGTGTTTTGAGTTTGATTTGAGATAAATTATGAGAAATGATTATCTCCTCTTGAGACTTTGCATGCCTTGAACTCGTGCATATATATATATATATATATGTTGTATATGTTTGTCTATGTCATGAAAAGAGGCAGGAAATGAAGGAAATATGGAAAGTAGAGTTGTGTACGCCAAATTAAACAAAGTTATGATCTACTTGAGTTTAGGGTTCTTATGTATTATGATCATATGAGATGTTATTGAAGTGAAATTGCTTGAATTGGGGCTTGGGAAGTCATTTGGAAAGCTTGAAATTTGTAGATTTTCGGATTGAATGTTTCAACCCAGACCGCTCGTGTGGCCTAGGCCACCGCACGAGCGGCCAACCCTGTTTTGGCCAAATTCGATTCTAAAGTTCACTTGCTTGTGCAGCCAAGGCCACCGCACGAGCGGCCAGGGCACCATATGTGCAACCAACAAGACTGATTTTTCGGTTTTGTTTCCTTTCTGTTTTTAGGCTTCTTGGCCTCCAATTGCATGGTTTTCAACTAGTTCATGTGCATATGGTGTACAAAAACAAGAGAAAACGAATGAGAAAGGGTTCGAGTTAATCACAGAAACTAAAGAAAGAATACATTGCTTATTACTTTATGTGTATGATGTGTAGGTCATTCACCGGAAGGACCACCGCACGACCAGATCACTGTGAGTAATAGTAGTGTAATGACACGTTGAAAGTTAAAAATTATATATTCTTGTTCATGAATGATATGGTTTGTACAACTTGTGCTTTGGTTAAACAGATTGATTACTTGACCATAATGACATGAGAATTGGGCCTGAGACCGTTCTGTTATTATTCGGCTTGAGGCCGTTCTGTTATTATTGAACCTGAGGCCGTTCTGTTATTATTGGGCCTGAGGCCGTTCTGTTATTATTAGGCCTGAGGTCGTTCTGTTATTATTGAACCTGAGGTTGTTCTGTTTTAGTGGACCTAAGGCCATTCTGATAAAAAGAACATACATGTATTATTATACATTATTATTATTCACTGAGCCTGGCTCATTTTGTATTTATGTATGCCTTCAAACGTTATTATTATTAACTGAGCCTAGCTTATTCCGTATTTATGTATGTTTTGTAGGTAGTTAGCATAGAGGCCAACCCTAGGTCAGCTTCAAAAGTCTTTTGAGAACTTATTTTGTTAAACCCAAAGTTGGAGTCATTTACTTTTTAAGGAGTCCTTTTAATGTCACATTTTTGTTAAAGTTCTTGGTAGCTTTTGTTAAACATTTTAGGTTATGTAACTTTTGGATTAATACTCTTTGTATATGCACATGCTTCGGATTTGCATTTTATGGAATTATGTATGTGGACTTCTTCGTCTACACTTAGTTAGGTAGTGATCCCGGCATATCTACACTACTCAATGGACATTCTTTTTGTATTCGCTTTTGTTTTGGGCCCCATTAAAGAAGAAATAATTTTAGAAATTTTGTTTTGAGGCCTAATTACAAGCCGGTCATGCCCTAAACTTTTAGGGGCCGGTTTGGGTCGTGACATGAACCATTTGATGTTTTGGATCTGGGTTTCATTGTCTTGTATAGTCATTTATGTTTTGTTTCCTTTATACCTCTTTGAGTTTGGCTTTTGGGGTTGTATTGGTTATGTTTGGAACAGGTTGGTGGCTTGTTTTCCAAACTTATGTTGTCCAGATTTTTATTCCTTCGCTCGAGCGACACTTCCTGCGCTCTAGCAGTCTTTGCGAAACTCCAATACTTTTACAGGTCTGCAAAAATAATGGGAGTTTGTATTATTCACTCGAGCAAAGCTTTTTGCGCTCGAGGGACGGCCTTTGTCTGCAAAATTACTGGGAGTGTGTATTCTACGCTCAAACAGAATAACTTATTATGTTTAGTCGCTCGAGTGACACATCTTGTGCTTGAGCGAACTGTGCATATATTAGTTCGTAAATAAGCCATTTTACATCACTTTTCATCTCTCTCTCTCTCTCTCTAAAACATTTGAAAACCCTAAGTTAAGTCCCTCTCTCTCTAAAACTCATATTCTCTCTACAAATGCACCAAGATCTACCAATTTCTCCACCCTACTCCCCTTGTTAAAAAGGTAGAGCTCACCTAGAGCTTCGTTTTTATCCGAATAAAGTTGGGTTTCGGCATTGTTGAAGTGTCATCTCTTTCTCTCTCGTCTTCTAGCTTCGAAGTAGGGATTCTCTACACTCTTTTACGATTTTTAACTTAGCTATTTGTTTTAATAAAACAATCTTGTGATTTTGGAGGATTTTGAACAAACTTAGAGTTTTGGTTTAAAATCAAAAGAGGGATTTTCAAATTGATGTATTGAAAATGGTTGTGAGATTGGAAATAAGATTGAGTTGTGACAAAATTGTTGATTTTGTACTTGGAATAGGTTTTGAAAGAAAAATGAGTTTTGCCCTGAATGTCTGAAATATTTATTTTGTATAAATAAATGAAATTGATGTTGGAAATGTGAAATTAGGTGAATATTAGTATGGATGGAGGAGTTAAATATGTATTATCACTCACATCATAAATTTTGAGAAGTTTATCTGTATTGGAGATTTTATATCTGTTTAGAAATATCTATTTTGGGCTATCGGTGGAGGATAGTTATGATTGTTGTAGAAATTATATGAGGATTAGGTGAATTGAAACTAATTGCTCATCTATGTGCATTGAACATTGTTGCTCATTTAATACATTGCAAATGTATATGAATTTGAGAAAAATGGGTGAACGTTGGAAAGATGTGTGTATCACCAAATTAATTTGGCCTGTATGTCCAAGGTGAAAGTCCTGAAAAATGCACGTATACATGGGTGTCGATTCCCGCGGACGAAATATCTGTAAAATAACAATACTAGCGCTTGTATAGACTACGTCTATATGGGTGCCGTTTGACGGTTTCCCACGAAAAAAATATCCGTGAAAGGTTGTATAGTTTGAGAATTTCCCCATGTTTTCTGTTGTAAAGGACATGATTTGAAAATTGTGATATAAGCTGAGCATTACATGGTTTTTGAGAAAGAAGTATAAACGTATTGGTCATAAGCATTGCATATGCATTTCACCCTTATATCGTTGTTGAGATTCATATATTGTACTGGATTATTTCTACTAGGCTTTGGCTCACCCTATATGGGAAAAACCATTTTCAGGTACTGGTGATATGCCTCTACCAAGGACTTACATTAGGAGGACTGTGGAGCTGAAGGCTCAATGTTGTTTTTTGTTTTTAACTTTGTACAAGACTAGGGCTTTATATGTATCGAGCTTAAGACTCACTTTTGATGTACCCAAGCAATGACTTGGAAAGATGTAACCCTTTAGGGTATACGATTATATGTTTAGCTTTCGTTTCTTTTCTTAATCTTGTGATACATGTTGTAGATTCAGGATGTACTGTTTATAAATATATACTGCATGTGTCACTTTTTGTATATCAAACTCTGATTGATGAAAGTTTATCAATTCATATATGTTGCCACTTATCGGTTGTTATGAGATAGGTATATTGTATTTATTCCGGGGTGTTACAACTTGGTTTCAGAGCGTACCAAGTTTGAATACTTTGCGTACGTGAGAAATGGTTATTACCACAATGGGTTTGTCTCGCTTGATAGAGACATTTGTATGTATGGTATGCTATGTGATACATGTTTATGTGATTATATGGGTGTGTGATTTAATTTTTAGGATATTGATTTGGTCTACGAGTTTCTAGAAGTCCTATTAGAAGAGCACTTGATCACTGTTCTTTCTAATTGGAACTCTGGCAATGCCACGGGACGATTATTATCCAGGAAAGAAATTTGTATATGTTTATGTGACTATGTAGTTATGTGAAATGAATTACTGTTGTCCACTGTATTAGGATGTGAGTGAGTTAGCATTGTAGGCCTAGATGGCAGGAGGTGCCGATACCGAATGATATTACGGCACAAGACGAGGGAGTTGGTCAGGCCAACATGGCCGAACCGATAGTTTAGCAGGCCATGGGCGCCTTAGCCCACGAGATGGCTGGAGCATTGCGGGAATCCATGGACATTCTCAAAGCTGAAAATCAAGTTCAGACCCATGTTGATGAGAAGGGGCTGTCTTTTTTGAAGTGTGAGTTTTTCCAGTCGAACCCGGACGAGTTTTTAGACGATCCTAAAAAACCTTTAAAAGCGGATGAATGGCGCGAACAAATGGTGAAGACGTTTGAGATGCTCGGCATCAAAGGTGGTGGTTTGAGAGTGACCTTGGCATCCTTCCAGCTGAAGAGAGATGCAGGTCAATGGTGGAAGTATGTGCGTGGGAGCATTAGTGCAACTTAGGAGGCTTTCGTCGATGCCTTCTAGGACAAGTTCTTACCTCCCACTGTTAGGGAGAAGTTGAGGAAGCAATTCTTGCGACTCAAGCAGTTGAACACACCTATAGCCAAGTTTGAGGCAGCCTTTACTAGCCTCTCTAGATTTGCACCAGAGTTAGTGGCAACAGAGGAGCGCCGTTGTGTGGATTTCGAGAAAAGGTTAAGGACCGAGCTTCTTTTCGAGGTAGCCAGTTCGATGACTAAAGATTACGGGTGACTTATAGAGTTGGCAGCTCATCTTGAGGCCATGATGCAAATGGAGGAGGAGCGGATGAGGGGCTCCAAGAGGAGTTAGCAGGTTCAAGGGGATAGTAAGAGGCAGAGAGGTTCTAACCCACAGCAGTCCCAGGGAACTCAGTCAAGGTCCACTTTTCCAGTACCGAATTCGGGTTCTAGAAGAGGTGGTCAGGGAGATTTTAATTGCTTTAAGTGTGGTCAGTTGGGCCACAAGTCTCTAACTTGCCCACGAAGAGGAGAAGGGCAACGATCTGCACCATCTTCGGCTCGTCCTTAGAGCTAAAGTTAGGGAAGAGGGCAGCCCCCTACTTGTTATCATTGTTGGCAGGCAGGGCATATAAAGAGATATTGCCCTCAGTTGAGTGGCACACCTGGTGCATCTAGTTCGAGATAGACATAAAGCCACCAACCTGCACAGTCAACACAGGCATCGAGGGCTAATCAATGAGCCTTTTCGGCTCAGTCAGTGCATTAGACGTATACTCCAAGGGGTAAGCAAATGAAGCAAAGACCTTCAAGGCGTGTGTATGTTGTTACCACGCCAGACTTAGTGCCAGCACCTTCAATTGTGAGAGGTACTTTCTTGTTATGCAATTCTATTGCTAATGTGTTAATTGATATTGGTGCATCCTATTCATTTATCTCATCTGCATTTGCATCGGCATTGGGGTTAGAATTGGCTTGTTTAGCATCTCCACTCAGTGTAGAGTCACCTATTAGTGGCGAGATTGTTTTGGAAAAGGGGTGTCGGGGTTGTGATATAGTGGTTGTCGGTCGCCGACTTCCTTTTGCATTTGTGTTGATTAACATGTCAAGTTTTGATGCCATTTTGGATATGGACTAGTTATCATCATACCGGACTGTCATAGATTCTTACCGTCAGAGGGTTACTGTATGTACCTTGAGCGGTGATTGGTTTTATTTCATGGAGGACAGAGCCGATAGAGTCTTATCACTGGTGTATGATCTGCGTGGACAGAGTGAGCTTAGTTGTCTTCTTGCCAACTTCATGAGTAACAAATGTGATGAAGTCCAAGTTGGGTTGCCAAGGGTAGTTTGTGAATACCCAGATATTTTTCCTGAGGATCTCACTAGTTTACCACCTCATCATGAGATTGAGTTCTCTATTGATTTAGTATCTGGCACGACACCGATTTCTATGGCACCGTATAGGTTTGCACCTACTGAGTTGAGTGAGTTGAAGATTCAACTCTAAGAATTGTTAGATAAGGGTTTTATCTGCCCTAGTATTTCACCTTGGGAAGCACCAACTCTCTTTGCCAAAAAGAAAGATGGTGCGTTGCGACTTTGTATTGATTACCAGAAATTGAACTGGGTAACTGTTAAGAACAAGTATCCAATGCCTCATATATATGACCTATTTGATCAATTGAAAGGGTCTTGTTGTTCTTCCAAGATAGACCTAAGATTGGGTTATCACCAGTTGACGGTAAGGGAGGAGGATATCCAAAAGACAGCATTCCGTACGCGATATGGTCATTATGAGTTTCTAATGATGCCTTTTTGGCTAACCAATGCACCAGCCATGTTTATAGATTTGATGAACCGGATATTCTATCAGTTCCTAGACCGTTTTGTGGTCGTCTTTGTTAATGACATCTTGTTTTACTCACCCTCTGAAGAGGAACACGAAGAACACTTACGGGTAGTACTTGAGCTACTTAGAGCCCACAAATTATATGCTAAGTTCGGAAAATGTGAATTCTGTTTAGGAGAAGTACAATTCTTAGGCCATGTAGTATCCAAGGGAGGGGTGACTGTAAATTCATCCATGATAGAAGCAGTACAAGATCGAGAACGACCTAAGAATGCTTTTGAGATCCGTAGTTTCTTGGAGTTGGCTGGGTATTATCGTAGATTTGTGAAAGATTTCTCTAGATTAGCCTCACTATTGACTAGACTGAGGAGGAAATGAATCAAATTTGTGTAGAGTGAGACTTATGAGAAGTCATTTCATGAGCTTAAGGTTAGACTTACCAATGCTCCAGTATTGATTATTCCGGAGAGGGGTTTGGGCTATTCAGTGTATTATAATGCTTCACGGGAAGGTTTGGGTTGTGTTTTGATGCAAAAGGGAAAGGTAGTAGTTTATGGCTCACGGCAGTTGAAAATACATGAGATGAACTACCCTATTTATGACCTAGAGTTAGTGTCGATGATCTTTGCCTTAAAGATTTGGAGGCATTATCTATATTGTGAGAAGTTTGAAGTGTTTTTTAATCACAAGAATCTGAAATATCTATTTACACAAAAATACTTGAATCTGGGGCAGAAGAGGTGGATGTAGTTTATAGAAGATTATGACTTTGAGTTGTATTATCATCCAAGGAAGGCCAATGTTGTGGCCTATGCCTTAAGTAGGAAATCCATCAGCAGTGTAGCTAGTATTGCCATTCGGGAATGGGAGATGTTGGGTGCTATTGGTGAGTTCAACTTGTATCTTAGCGAGTTCATTGAGTCTGTAGCCTTGTTTTCGGTAGTTACACAACCTACACTTATGAGTCGAGTAATAGAAAGCACAAAAGGGTGACCTTGAGATAAAATCAATTCGGGAGAAGATCTCCAATGGGAAGGTAGAGAAAAGGCCTAAATGTGTATTCTGATTCGAGTGTTAGATACCTTGATTGTCTTTTCGTGCCAGGGTCTTGCTGAGAGGAAGTACTCCGAGAGTTTCACCATTCACATCTTGTGGTGCATCTGGGAGGCATAAAGATGTATCACGACCTTAGTCGTCAGTTTTGGTAGAGGGGAATGAAGAAGGATGTGGCCGTGCTTGTATCGAGGTGCCTTACTTGTCAATAAGTGAAGGCCGAACATCGAAGGCCAGTGGGTTTGTTACAACCCTTGCCTATAGCCAAATGGAAGTGGGAGCATGTCACAATGGATTTCGTTGTGGGTCTTCCGAGGACTCAATGGGATAGTGATGCAATTTGGGTGGTAGTTGACCGGTTAACCAAATTGGTTACCTATGCGAGTGGGTGACTTGGTAAATTATCTTGCCGACCTTTATATTAGGTTACGCGGGGTCCCTGTAACGATTGTTTCAGATAAAGATCTGCATTTCACGGCTCAGTTGTAGTATAGCCTACAAAATGCCTTGGGCACGAGATTGACTTTTAGCACTGCGTACCATCATCAAACTGATGGGCAGTCTGAGCATACTATTCAGATCCTTGAGGATATGCTTCGACGTTGCGTCCTTGACTTTAAGGGGTCGTGGGAGAGGCACTTGTCCTTAGTGGAGTTTGCCTATAATAATAGCTTCCAGTCGAGTATTGGCATGGCACTGTTTGAGGCCTTGTACCGGGTAGATATCTTGTGTGTTGGGTCGAGGTGGGTGATGCATCCGTATTAGGACTTGAGTTGGTTCGGGAAACGATTGAGAAAGTCGCTCTTATTCGTAAAAGGTTGGCTACTGCCCAGAGTCGCAAGAAATGTTATGCCGACCGTAGGAGAAGACCTTTGTCTTTTAAGGTAGGAGATCATGTCTTCTTGAAGATATCACTTAGGCGGGCCTTGATGAGGTTTAGGAAGAGTGAGAAGTTGTCCCCTAGATTTCTTAGGCCTTTTGAGATCTTTGAGTGGATTAGAGAGGTGGCTTATCGCTTGGCCTTGTCGCCACAGCTTTCGAGGGCTTATAATGTATTTCATATTTGTATGCTTCAGAAATATGAGTCGGATCCATTGCATGTGTTGGATTGGACCGACTTAGAGGTAGATGAGGATGTCTCATATGGGGAGAGACTGGTGAGAGTCTTGGATACTCAAGATCAAGTCTTGCGAGGTAAGACCATTCCTTTGATGAAAGTGTTATGGAGACATCACGGAGTTGAGGAAGCAACTTAGGAATGTGAGTTGAAAGTCCGTGAGAAGTATCTAGATCTATTTGTTGATATATGAGCATGTATTGAAACTTTTGTTATGTTGATTGAATATAAACATTGTATATGTTTTGAAAATGTGAATTGTATATTTAGTATTGAGAACTTGTTTATCATGTTGATCAGAATGAATGATCGGTGAATGGGTCATGGTATTGGAATTGATTGATTATCATTGTTTCAATTCGTTTAAACCTTCGTTTTAAAGTTTGATTTATAATTTCAGGAATGAAATTTCTTAAGGGAGGAGATTATAGCGATTATGGTATAGACACGAACCATTTGACATTTTGGATCCACATGTAGTCATTTATGTTTTGTTTCCCTTATACCTCTTTGAGTTTGGCTTTTGGGGTTATGTTGGTTATGTTTGAAACAGGTTGGTGGCTTGTTTTCCAAACTTGTGTTGTTTAGATTTTTGTTCCTTTGCTCGAGTGACACATTTTGCACTCAAGCGGTTTTTGCGAAACTCCAGTACTTTTGTAGGTCTGTAAAAATACTGGTGTAGACACCCCATTTTTGACCGCCCTTAAGACTTGAGGGCCTCTGATTGTTTACTTGGTGACGAAAGGTGTGCAGTGCAAAGGTTCGATTTCTTCTGCAAGAGGATCTTCAAATCCCAACCTTACACCCCATTTTTGGGCCAAAACTATTTTGACTAAAATGATTTTAGGCCTTAAAACCCTCTCTTTCAAAATATTTTTGAAAAAAGTTCCTACGATGTTCCGAGGCTCGCATTTCGTTAAATGCCGCGCTTTTCGGTAAACCGAGTAAAGACAAAGTGAAAATGAATGGAAGAGAGGTGAACTCTTTGAAAAAAATCTTTAAAACACCTTATTTAGGGGTTTGGGGTTGAAGAAAATGGAAGAGGAGAGAAGAAACTAGTTTGGGAGAAGTTCGGCATGAATCCGGGTAGGATCGAAACTGAGAAATCTTCACTAAAAGAGGCATATCTTTTTTCACACTTGGAATTTTGATGTGAGGCTGCCACCATTGGAAATAATACTTCCAGGGCTTCAATTTAGGCTCAAGAATGACCTACAAAGGAGTTCATATGAAGGAGTTTATGCCTATTTGAAGTTGGGCCCAGAAAATAGATTTTTCTGGCCAACCAGAAGTGGAGGTTTCTGGCCATGAATGGCCTATGCCGGCTAGGTGCCGTCTAAGAGTGATCCTTGCCAGACAAGAATGGACATGTGCCGGCCATTGATGGCCGGCCTGCCATTGATGCAAAAAGTCAGATTTTTGCAGATATTTGTGTTCCAGCTGTTCCAACTGTCCATTTTGGGATATTTTTGACTTGAAGCCTCATTATTCAATATATAGAGAGCCTTCTCTATGGTTTTCAAGGTTAGAACATTTGAGGAAGAAAAATTTTGGGAGCCTCTCTCTCTACAATTCTCTCTCTCTTGAACCTTTGTGCATAAGTGCATATAAGTGTAGATACACTTCTCCTTTGCCTATAAATCCTTGACCAAAGTTGGTTATCTTTGAGTTGAGGTTCTAGAAGGTCTTCTGGAGCTCTTGAAAGTGATTTTGCTTGGTTTTGTTGCCTAAAATTATGTTTTGCTTCAAGCTCCCTTTGTGCTTGTTTTGCACACTTGCTTTACCATCATTTTTCCATTGTTTTGTACTGTTTTGAGGCTGGTTTTAACCTCTGAAAATCTCTATTTTTATGGTCTGAAATGGTGGTTTGAGGTTTGATTGGAGTTAGGGGTGGTCCACCCTTCTTGTAGCTTGTTTGCTAAAGTGTTATGCCATCTTTCAAAGCTTTAAAACAACTTTTTTTTCGCCTTTTAACCACTAAATTCTAGGGGATTTTCAGTGATGAAACCTTTTTTTTGAGGTCCAAAATAGGAGGGGGTAGCCTCCCCTCCTTGTGTCTTGTTTGCAAGTGTAGATAGCCTAACATGTGAGCATGTTTTTCTACCTTTTTGTGACTTGATCTCAGTACGTTTTTGCTACTAATTTAGCAAGATTTAGTTCTGTTTTGGGCTGTCTTGGTCATATGAGCCTTGTCTTGCATGGTTGTAGTGCAAATGCCTTCACTAGCTTAGTGTTTAAGGCCTCTAACATGTTTTGCTTGAGTGGCTTGTATGTTATAGCATCATTTTAGATGTGATTTCAGTGTATATAGCTTTGTCACACTCTCACTTATTTCACTATTTCATCACTTTTGACAGTTGTGCCTTAAGTCTTATTTGTGGGCTAACATGTGAGCATAATTTTCTAGCCTTTTGTGCTTCAATTTCAGCATGTTTTAGCTACTGATTTAGCATGATTTAGCTCTGTCCAAAGCTGGTTTGGTCAAGTGAGCTTCATATTGCATGGCTATAGTGTAGTGCTCTTCACTAGTTTAGTGTTTTTGGCTTTTTAACATGTTGTGCATGAGTTGCTTGCATGTTGTAATATCATTTTTCATGCCATTTCAGCACTAAAATATCCGCAACCTCCCTCATTTCTTCACTTTTCATTTGCTTTGAGGGCTGGCTAACCTTAAGGTTGTGTTTAAGCTTGAGATAGAACTTGTGCTCAATGGTTTTAATCCTCTTTTGAGGATTCTTCCTAACCAAAGGCGTGATCTCTCTCATGTCTTAAACCATCCTTTGGTTGACCCCTCTCTCATTAGAGGACACTCATCTTGGACTTAACCAGTTAAAGAATGACTTGGTAATGTTAAAATGAGTAAACAAAATCGAACAAGTAAAACATGACCAAGATAAGCATGTTGTGTTTGCATTGCATGTGTTCAATCAGACGTTATATTGAACACAAGGTAGATTGGTCCATTTCATACTCGAAGTGATGAAATGAGCCAATCTCTTTGGTCTCCATTGCCTTTGATCAGTCATGATAAGGTGGTGGTCTTGAGTCTTGTTTTGTGCATTTATTGAAATTGTACTCCTTGGATCTTTGGCCATCATGCATTGAAAATGCTTGATTGGTGGTTTTGGATCCGAGAGTGTCACTCCTTTGATGTTTTGAGATGATAAGGAGGGGCACAGTACAAACATACCCTTGGAAAACCTTCCATTTTCCTCTGTTTGTGCTTTGTTATAGTGTGATGATTTAGCACACCAGTGGCCGACAGTGGCTCACCCTTGGCCGACAGATGGCTAGCAGAAACCAATCATGGCTGGCAGGCCACTGGTGCAATCCTCAGCATTGGTTTGGTAAGGTGGAGCAGAAAGTTCTTAGAGTAAGCTCAACCCTACAAACAGAGCCTCTCAAGAGCAAATCGGTGGGCTTTTCGAGGCAAAAACCGAGTGCATGCATCCTACATTTCCTAAAGCAAAGCTGAGGCAGCATAGTTCAGTTCTCTAAATGTTTAATTAGTGTACATTGGAATTGTAGTTTAATTAACTAGTTGTTAATTAGTTAAGTGTTGTAATAATTAGGTAGCTTAGCTTAGCTATTTCTTTATTTTGTTTTGTAATAATTAGTTTAATTAGATTAGTTTGATTAGCTTAGCTTAGTTTAGCTTAGCTTATTCATTCGGACCCTCCTTCGAGAGAGCGTAATGTTGTAATAAGTGTGCGTATGTGTGTGCATGTCTTCCAACCCCGCGTCTTTATCTCTTTTACTTAACCACTTTCGATGGTTAGTTTAGGGTCATGTTTCCATTAGCATACCTTATGCTTGCATGTTTGCATCATTCATTTGACTTGCATGCACCGAGGCTCGGCGCATCATTCAAACTGCATTGCAAATTCAATACACTTCTTTAAATACGTGTTTATCACATGTCGTTCAAATCGAATCGTATGCCATATTAGTAGCCGAGCCTATTAATTGCATTAGTGCATGTATTACATTAGGCATCTAACATAGTTAGGATCATGCATTGTTTCCAACTAGCTTTTGTTTTGGCTTGGAGTACTTGGTAAGCTTTTACGCGTTAGCATGCTTGTATGAGTGCGATTGCCATATTATCATGTTTCGCATGCTTGCCATGAGATTATGTGCTTACTTGCTAAACTGCATGAATGCTTGTGGATGAAGGCTTTGTTGCTTAAATTGGAATGATTCAACAAATGTATGTTTTAAGCTTACTTTGCGAAGTGGCAAATCATGTTTTAAGTCCACTTGAGAGTGGCAAATTCAAACCATTTTTGCAAACAAACATGAGTTGAATTGTTTCAAATTAGGCAAACTAGTCTATATTTGCTTATGAGCATCACATAGTAAAGCTAGTTTAATAACCAGAACAAGCACACGTAAGGTTTATAAAAGAACATATCATGATTAGTAAAGGTCAATCTTTGAACAAGCGAACGGGGATGCTCATTTCAAGACCTTCCCCTCTCGTACCCAAGTTCCCGAGCTGAGGTAACTTTGGTGATGACTAACATGTGGCCTTTGGCACGAGTCAGGGTTTCCTAAATTTCCCCAAAACAAAATATATAGGTAGCGGTTCTGTAATCTGGCAAGGCAGTCTAGTTTTGGCATTATTTGATTCAAAATCGATTTTTCAAAATGATTTGCTAGATTGGACTCTTTGGTGTTTGTCAGTTTCACATTGCACTTTGTAAGACTAGATTCAGAACCGTGACAAGAGTCTGAACTGTAGGACCAATTCGAGATCTCCTAAACGGGGCGCGAAGAAAGTTGAGTCTACAACTGGGAGTTTGTATTCTTCGCTCGAGCGAAGCTTTTTGTGCTCGAGCGATGACCTCTATATGCAAAACTACTGGGAGTGTATCTTTTGCACTTAAGCGAAGCTTCTTGCGCTCAAGCGGAGCAACTTATTATGTCTGGTCGCTCGAGCGACACATCTTGCGCTCGAGCAAACTATGTGTATATCAACTCGTAAACATGCCATTTTACGTCACTTTTTATCTCTCTCTCTCTCTCTCTCTCTATAAAACGTTTGAAAACCCTAAGTTGAGACCTTCTCTCTCTAAAACTCATATTCTCTCTATAAATACACCAAGATTTACCCATTTCTCCACCCTACTCCCTTTGTTAAAAAGGTAGGGCTCACCTAGAACTTCGTTTTCATCTAAATATAGTTGGGTTTTGGCGTTGTTGAAGTGTCATCTTTTTCTCTCTTGTCTTCTAGCTTCGAGGTAGGGATTCTCTACACTCTTTTATGATTTTTAACTTAGCTATTTGTTTTTATAATACAATCTTGTGATTTTGGAAGATTTTGAACAAACTTAAGGTTTTGATTTAAAATCAAAAGAGGAATTTTCAAATAGATGTATTCAAAATAGTTGTGGGATTGGAAATGAGGTTGAGTTGTGAAAAAATTGTTGATTTTGTAATTGGAATGGGTTTTGAAAGAAAATTAGTTTTGCCCTAAATATCTCAAATATTTATTTTGTATAAATAAATGGAATTGATGTTGAAAATATGAAATTAGATGAATATTAGTATGGATGGTGAAGTTGGATATGCATTATCACTCACATCTTAAATTTTGAGAAGTTTATCTGTATTGGAGATTTTATATCTATTTAGAAATATCTATTTTGGGCTATCAGTGGAGGATAGTTATGATTATTGTGGAAATTGCATGAAGATTAGGTGAATTGAAACTAATTTCTCATCCATGTGCATTGAACATTGTTGCTTATTTAATACATTGCAAATGTATATGAATTTAAGAAAAATGGGTGAACGTTGGAAAGAGGTATGTATCACCAAATTAAGTTGACATGTGTGTCCAGGGTAAAAGTCTCGAAAAACGTGCGTATACATGGATGTCGATTTCCGCGGACGAAATGTTCGTAAAATGGCCATAGTAGCGTTTGTATAGGCTATGTTTACATAGGTGCCGTTTGACGGTTTCCTGCGGATGAAATATCTATGAAAGGTTATACCAGTTTGAGAATTTCTCCCTGTTTTCTGTTATAAAGGACATGATTTGAAAATTGTGATATAAGCTAAACATGGCATGGTTTTTGAGAAAGAAATATAAACGTATTGGTCATAAGCATTGCATATGCATTTCACATTTATATCTTTGTTAAGATTCATACATTGTGTTAGATTATTTTTACTGGGCTTAGGCTCACCCTATATGGGAAAAACTATTTTCAGGTACTGGTGATATGCCTCCACCAAGGACTTAGCTTGGAAGGATTGTGGAGCTGAAGGCTTAGTGTTGTATTTTGTATTTAACTTTGTAGAAGCCTAAGGCTTTATATATATTAGGCTTAAGACTCATTTTTTATGTACCCATGCGGTGACTTGGAAAGATGTAAGCCTTTAGGGCATACGATTATCTGTTTAACTTTCGTTTCTTTTCTCAATCTTGTCAAACATGTTGTAGATTCAGGATGTACTGTTTATGAATATATATCCCGTGTCACCTTTTGTATATCAAATTCTAATTAATGAAAGCTTATCAATTCATATATGGTGCCACTTGTCGATTGTTATGAAATGGGTATATTGTATTTATTTCGAGGCGTTACATGTATACTGTTATTGAAAAGGCATTAATGGCTTGGAAAATTTTATTTATTTATTTGTTTTATTTTATTTTTTGTAGAATATACTAACTACGGCATACATTCGATGCATACCGTAAACTTGAAGCTATAAATAATTAGTTTTGTTGTAGTGAAAGGACGTGATTATGTATATTTATGTATTTATTTACTTGTTCATGTCTATTTTTCATCAAAGCTTGTGTAAGCAATTCATAAATGAATGTATTGTTGTTGATGAACAGAACAAATAAATGTAGTGAGAGAGAGAGAGAGTAACTTTGTGTCCATATATATATATATATATATATATTTGGTTTGCAGGAACAAGTTTGGATTTGAAAGTTTGAAGAAGGTTAGATCTAGAGCCATGGAGGTGTAGAAGGACAGATAGGAAGAAGTGACAGTGCCCAAGAAAATTATATAGATAAATTTGTACAGATAAAAATTATACATATATGACAATTTGTACAGATAAAAAATTTGCACAGATAAAATTTAGATAGATAAAAAATTTACACAGAAAAAAATTGAACAGATAGACAGAAAAATTGAACAGATAGAAAATAATGTCAACAGATAAATGAAAATTTTGAACAAATAGAAAATAATTTGAACAGATAGTCAAAAAAAGTCAACAAATAAAATAAGGGATAAAATTGGAAATAAAATGTGCTTCAAAACAAGTAAAACGACCTCTTACCAAACTATTTCACAAATGGTGGACCTTTTACCAATAAAAAAAAATACACTGTACCTAATGCCTTAAGCACCCTCTACATTGGATTTATTACAAATTTTTTCTAAAAAAATATTAAAGTACGTAACGGATTATTAAGTGTCATAACTCACCATAATGATAAATAATGAACCATACTTTGGGTATAACTTGTGTGTTTTAACTAAAAAAATACTAGGTAGGGCATAATATAACTACAAAATTGTGTAACAAATCAACAAAAAAAATGTAACGCCACCACAAGTATGCATAAAAGTTTTTAAAATTAAAAACCACAATCAAAGTGTGTAATTGATCATTAAGTGTCGAAACTTACCATAATAATAAATAGCGAACTAACTTGGCATAACTTGTTTGTTTTAACTCAAAAAAATACTAGTTATGGTGTAATAGAATTATAAAATTGTGTAATGAATCCAAAAAAAAAATACTTAACGCTACTACTAATATGCTTTAAAAGTTGAAAAAAATTAGAAAAAAAAATCATTAAAGTACGTAGCGAATTATTAAAAGTGTCGTAACTCACTATTAACATACATGAAAAAGCAACACATTATCGTATCTTACGCACAGGGTTGGGTTGGCGGCTTTGGGCCCCAAAAAATTATGAAAACAAAGGCCTTGAAATTTTTTCAGCTATTATAGTCTACAAAAAAAATCTATCTAAATTTGAAAACACCCAACGAAGTTAGCTGAAAATTCAAAACTAATAGTTGATTGTTGTGGTGAATTATTTAAAACAAATGAATGATCGTTTTTATTGGAAAAAATTAAAAAGTCAATTGATATGGTGAATTATTTTAAATTAATAGATGATTATTTCTCAAATGCATAGATTGTATATTGAACACTATTAATTATACCAATTAAAATTGTTTCTGGGAAAAAAAATCTTTTCAAATTTAAAATTGATTAAATTTTATCTTCGGATAACTATGTCACAAGAAAAATTGAATGTATTAGCAATTTAATCCATTGAAAATGATTTAGTTAATAAATTGAATTATGCAAATTAAATTAGCATTTGTGTAGTTAAAAATATAAGAAGGGTGGTGTTTCAGTGTACAGTTAGTTCACTTTTTATTTAGTACTTGAACTTGAATTTTTTTTATTATTTTTTTATTTATTGTAAGCTTTGTTATATATTTAAAAAAAATTTAATAATTATACATATGATCAAAATTTAAATATATGATCTTTTGATCATATATATATATATATATTTTAAATGTATGAGAGGTCCCATATCAAGAGTTCATTTTGGGTCCCCAAAATGTCTGAGCTAGCTCTACTTACGCATTTTGTTATGAAAAAATCACTAGGTATGTTGTAACAAAACTATTGAGTTTTGTGATAAATCCACAAAAATGCATAAATGGCACCATAAATTTTCGTAAACGCTATTTTTTTTTTAGGTGTAAAAAAATCCATTAAAATAAATAATGAATCTTTAAGAGAATTTAATTTTGCCCCTCAAACTATTAGTTAAAAATCTATTTAACCCATGTTCTTTTAATAATATAAATTTTACATCGAAACCAATTAATTTTGGATCAATTTATCCCTATTGTTGACTGCAATCCATAACTAGTTGCCAACGTGGCAATGAAATTTTATTTGAAACTTCATCTTGCCTCACAAAATATCGATTAGACCTCTAAATAAATATAAAAAAAATTTTAAATTTTAATATTTAATAAAAAATTTCTTCCAAAATATTAAATTTAATATCTAATAATAATTTCCATCATTCAATATTATTTTCCAAATCATAAAAAAAATTTCAATCTACTATTACTCAATTAGTCCTATTGAGATTAATTTAGGAGATAAGAAGCTCCACTTGCGAGGAGAGAGACAGAGAGAGAATAGACTTACAATTTTGGATTCAATTAGTTTCTAAGACCGATTGAGGGCAACTGGTAGACAAGTCATTGATTAGGAAATCATTTTGTAGTGTACAAGTAATCCAATCAATTAGTCAATTGTCTAAATCAATTAGTGGTAGCAAACTGATTCAATCAATTAATGGTGTCCAAATCGTCCAAATCATCCAATCAATCGTTCATTTGATTCTAATGTGGATTCTAATGAAATTTACTTAAAATTAAATTGTCCATCCGTTGTTACGCTTGGTTGTATTTTTGCTTAATATTTTGGATAAATTATGCTTTTCATTCCTATAGTTTGACTCAAATTTTAATTTAATCTCTATTCTTTTAAGTTAATTTATTATCTTATGAAATAATTATATTGTAAATAATAATTATGTAACTATTGCTTCAAAATTACATAGCATATTTTATAAATTTAATTACATTATAGCTAATTATTAATACTTACTAATCACAAACTCTCAACAACATCATAATTGCTTATAAAATCTACTAAATATTAGTGTTGTTAGAAATATAAAATTTACCAAAAAAAAGAGTTGATAGAATAACTCAGGAAATTAGATTTTATATGTTATCAACAATTAGATTTAACATCTCAAGTGGAAAAAAAAAAAAACAAAACAAAACAAAATAAACAAAAGTATTTTATATAGCAAGTTGCCCCGGTGGCGAAGCTCTGGTGCAGCTCCGGCTACCTTGTTTAGCTCCTCCACCCAATAATCATATCATCTCTTATTTATTTTATTTATAAAAAAGTAAGATAAATTAAAAAATTAACATTTTATTACCATTCCAAAACACTCATAGTATATTTGGTTTGTTTAGCTCCACTCAGTTTTTGTGAAGACGGCAGGTCATCTATGATTATCTATGTTTATGCTGTAGTTGAGACCTCCATCTTTTCCTTCTTTTCCTTCTTTTTTTATTTATTTATTTATTTTTTTACAGCTCATTCGAGTTTGGATGAGTAAACTCGTAAGAATAATGGTATGTTTAGACCTTGTTTGGGAATCTTTCATTTTAGTTAAAAAGTCAAAAAGTTATTAAATTAGTCAATTCATACTAAAAAATTAAAAATTCTCTTTTCTCTCTACTTTTTGCACATCTTTTCGTAAAAAACTAAAAAGTCATCCCAAACATACTAATTTTTTTTAACTCATATTTTAGCCAAATAACTAAAAAATTATTAAATTAGCATGTTCCCAAACGAGGCCTTAGTTTGTTTTTGAGAGAGTAGTTTTCAGATTTTGTTTTGAGAAGAGAGTTTAGAAATTTTTTAGGTTTGTTTGGTTATATATTTTGAAAGTAGTTTTGGAGTTTGGAATGATTTGATATTTTGTTATAATTTAGTAGATTTTTGTGAGATAAAAAATGATTGAGAAAGAGGGAAGAAAAAAAAAATTGATTGATTAATGTGTAAAAGAAAAATTAATTTAAAAAAAAATTTGAGAAAAAGTTGGAACCAAACAAACTTTTTGAATTTTTTTTGCAAAACCACTCTTGAGAGTGGAACCAAACATACCCTAAAATCTCCGGCATATTTGGTTTAGATTTGTAAAGTGATTTTAGGGAAAAAAAAATTTAAAATTTGTTTGGTTTCTAAATTTTTCTAAATTATTTTTTTTTTCTTACCTATCAATCAATCACTTTTTCTCTCTCTTCTCACTTTTTCAATTAATTTTTTTTTCACATATATCTATTCAATTATAACAAAATATCAAATCATTTTAAACTCTAAAACTACTTTCAAAATACACAACCAAACAAACCGAAAAAATTTCTAAACTTTCTCTCCCAAATAATTTTTAAAAACTACTCTTTCAAAAGCAAACCAAACCTACCCAAAATGTTTGATTTCTCCTATATTGTTTTTTATTTTTTTATAACGCATTGAGGGTTTGGATAATTATTTGTCACATTGTTAGGGATTGTTAAGAGAAAAGGACAGGAATTTTTGGAATAAAATTATCGATTAATGTTTCATAATCTTTTCACTTGCGCTCTATGGGCAGAGAACATACCCTCCATTTTAAATTTGGTTCAGTTGTTTATTTAGGTTAAGTTTGACATACATAAAATAATTTATCTTTTTATCTTTTTATTTTTTTTTATCATATCATCTCTTTACTTTCCTTCACATATTTTTATAAAAAAATAAAAAATACACTTATTTAGGTTATTCCAAACAACCCATTATTTACGATTTACTGGCTGCTGTTACATTGGTTCGGGTTGAATCAATCAAAGTATCTGTGGGCTTTAGATGATTATTACGAAAACAAGGGATCGGTGAGCTTTCTATTAAAGTAATTAAATCAATTTAGGGTTGGTTTGGAATGTTCTAAAAAAGTGTATTTTTTGACTTATTGGCTTATATGGGTTGGTTTGGGTTGGGTTTGATGTGATGTGTTAGAGAGGTGATGTGATTTAAATAAGATGATGTGACTTAAATAGGATAGTGACTTTTTGACTTTTTGTATTATTTAGTAGATGCCAAACTTGACCTTAATTCATGTAAATATGAGTCACTATCTTATTTTTTTGAAAAGAAGTATTTTATCCATGCTTATGATTCAATAAATGCTCTTTTTATTGTTGTTGTTTCAAATTTGGTTGTTTTAAGAAGTGAAACTTTTGAAAACGGAATCCAAGTTACTAGGAATTTTCTAATATAAATATATGGCGGGTACAAGTTGAATGTTGATGTAATTGAATTAATCTATGATGGTGTACTAGCAAGAAGATATTTAGATAAATTTTGTATCGTTTAGAACTTAAAAATAAATTTTTTGTGTATGATTTAGAACTTTTTAGCTGGATTTGAAATTGGGGACAATTTTTAATGTTTAAAAACATAGTTTTTGGATGGTTTGTAATGTACAGACAATTTTCAAATATTCAAAACTTATAAATAATTTTTTTGATGTTTGGAAAAATATTTTAGTGGTTGATTGATAGATACATATATTTGTGAAACTTGTTTGTAATATTTTTTTAGATTGTACAGAACAAATGAAATAGAACCTGTTGAAAAAAAAAAAAACCAAACATATTCTACAACAGGGAGAATAGGCCGTTGTGTTAAATATTTAATGACTAACAATGAGTGTCATGGTTCGTCTCTTGAATTAACGGTGAGCAAAAATAGTCTTAGAAAAATTAAACATGATGTATAAGATGCGCTATTGAAAGTTTTAACCATTTATAATATGCCGTTAAAAGTGAATGACTTTCCATAACTGGTCATAATATGACGTTACCTTGCACGTCATACAATCGTATCCATGGCATGCATTTGACGCCATAAAAATCCTTTTTTATTGTAGTTTATAAATTTTCGTAAACGTTACTTTTTTTAGCGGTAAAAAAATCCATTAAAATAAATAATGAATCCTTAAGAGAATTTAATTTTGTCCCTCAAACTATTAGTTAAAAATCTATTTAACCCTTGTTCTTTTAATAATATAAATTTTACATCCTAACTAATTGATTTTGGATCAATTTACCCCATCGTCAACTGCAATCTATAATTAGTTGGCAACGTGGCAACGAAATTTCATTTGAAACTTCATCTTGCCTCACAAAATATCAATTAGACCTTTAAATAAATATAAGAAAAACTTTAAATTTTAATATTTAATAATAATTTTCATCCAAACAATTAAATTTAAATATCTAATAATAATTTCCATCATTCACTATTGTTTTCCAAATCATGAAAAAAATTTCAAACCACTATTACTCAATTAGTCCTATTGAGATTAATTTAGGAGATACTCGCCCCCGGCCGCCGCCCGAGAGAGAGAGAGAATAGACTTACAATTTTGGGCTCAACTAGTTTCTAAGACCGATCGAAGGCTACTGGTAGACAGGTAATTGATTAGGAAATCATTTCGTAGTGTACAAGTAATCCAATAAATTAGTGAATTGTCTAAATCAATTAGTGGTGATCAATTAATGGTGTCCAAATCATCCAATCAATCACTCATTTGATTCTAATGCCAATTCTAATGAAATTCATTTAAAATCGAATTGTTCATCCATTATTTCGCTCGGTTGTATTTCCACTTAATATTTTGGGTCAATTGCGCTTTTCATTCCTATAATTTGACTCAAATTTCAATTTAGTCTCTATTCTTTCAAGTTAATTTATTATCTTATGAAATAATTATATTGTAATTAATAATTATGTAACTATTGCTTCAAAATTGCATAGCATATTTTATAAATTTAATTAGATTGTAGCCAATTATTAGTACTTACTAATCACAAACTCTCAACGTCATAATTTTTTACAAAATCTACTAAATATTCGTGCTGTTAGAAATGTAGAATTTATAAGAAAAAGAGTTGATAGAATAACTCAAGAAATTATATGTTATGAACAACTAGATTTAATATCTCAAGTATAAAATATAAATAAATTAATTAATATATATAATAAAACAAGGGAAAATCGGTTTAAGGTCCCTATCCAACTTTTAGTAATAGATTAGGTCCACAATGTGTTCTTTTGTAGCCTAAGGTCCCTCAATGTTATTTTAGAGTGTAAAAATCACAAACACTCTTACAAAATCTACTAAATATTGGTGCTGTTAGAAATGTAGAATTTACTAGAAAAAGAGTTGATAGAATAACTCAAGAAATTATATGTTATGAACAACTAGATTTAATATCTCAAGTATAAAATATAAATAAATAAATTAATATATATAATAAAACAAATAAATATTTAAACTAAAACCGAAAATAATGTAAAATTGTGAATAAAGAAACTCGTGTAAATAATAAAGAAACTTAAGGACCATATTACAAAAATGAAAGGGCATGACAAAAGCTCCCTTTTCCAAACCGGTTACACAGGTAATCCATTTTAAATTATTAAAATATTAAAAGGTCAAAATCAATATGTTTTGATCCAATAGTTTATATCTAAATTGCATATGGTATGTAACCTCAAGGGGTTGCACACCAAAATACTACCCATATAAAACTGTACAAGCATGAAATAATATTCTCGTATAATCTTGTTGAACAAGTTTGTACTTTTCCAAACGTCGTCACTTTGCTACCTAAAAACATACGTAAGCTAGTCGGCGGATGTGTGCCAGAAACCCATACGATGCTTAAGTCAGCAAGTAGACAATAGACAATATGCTCTCTGTCTTTGAGAGTAAGTATTGCAATACCTGTCCTTAGGTTCTGTTATGAGCTTTTATAGATTCCGCTAGGCATATTCCTAGTAGGATTCTAACTCTCCTTAGCAAAGTCCTCCTAGGAATCACTTTTCCATAGGATAATGCCTATCTTGATAGCACATTACTCACTACTAACCAAGTGAGATGGTCAAAACCCTGTACTTCGGCTGTCACTGCAGCCCACCGAGCTATCTCGGCTCTACTCTATCGTTGGCAGACTCGGTGTAATCTTAATCAAGATGGGGCTCTGCTGAGCCAAACTTAGCTTGGCCCTCTTCACTAATCATCTCTTGGTCTGTTACTGGATTACCCTTAGACAGCCAAGTCTAGGCCCCAGTGATACCTCTGATTGACTTGGTGTTTGCTTGGCCCAAGACCGAGCTATCGCAAAACCACCTCGGCCCATAACTCAGCCCAAAGTTTAGGAATGATGGACTTAGCTCGGCACAATCTATTCACATAAATTGTCCCTTAATTCCATCTGCGAAGCATGATTGGGATTACTGTCCTCCAACCGCGCTAAAATACCCACTCTAGCCGAACCAAAATACTTAGACTGATCGAGCCAAAATGCTCAAGCCAACCGATTTCAGCTTCGCTCGGTTTCCATAAGCTACGCCGGTCGTACAACCCGTCTTCCTACGTTTCTGACGGCTTGTCCTTACTAGGACACATGGCACGTATTGATTGCCCTTACTTACTGTGATAGCTGTCACACACTGCCCAAAAGTTTGAAAAGTCTTCTCATTTTGCCTCCATTAAATATATACCACCCTTATACTCGAAAAGTCCCACACACTGTTCATCTTGCCCAAGCTTCCCTGCCACTCCAATATCACACTTCCATTTCTCTGCGCTCGAGCTCTAATCGGGGAAGCACTTGTAACTGTCATTGAAGAAACCTCCATCAATTGGAATCAAATTCTTCGCCCTGAATCCATAAGTTCCTCGTTCTTTCTAGTATTTGGTACGACTGTTCAATCTGTTCTTCATGTTCTTGATGTTTCTATTCTACCAAACCCCTATTCGTGCTTTGGAATAGAACTTAAGCTTCAAAACTATTAAAACACACATAAATTAAATATAAAACTACACAAACACCAATAGGTTAGGATTTAAACCAGCCAAATCCTGTTGTTTTGATCCAAAATCATAATCAAACTGGCCTAAAAATCTGTTGATAACCTTGTACATGAGTATAACCAAACTAGGAATTCCTTCTTCAACTGAACTAAAATCCCCAGCCCCTAGCCAAGACCGGGGTAAACCACAGTCCTAGGCGTGTTCAACCGAACTAGGAACAACGCCCTTGTCATGACCGGGTTAAAACCTTGCCCTAAGTCAAGGCTAGGCTAAAACCTTTTCCTTTCTTTAGTTGAGCTACACGATGCACACACTCCCTTGGCCGAGCAAAATATAAACTAATTTGCACTGTTGCCTTAGCTTGGACACCACTTGGCCATACCCATTCTCTATTTCTTCATTGTGAAGACTTGACTAAGTTTTTCAGGCACACTATTCACTTACCCCTTGGTGGCGTTGCTCGACCAAGCACCGTCTTGATCATACCAACGCCGAGCTAAGAAGCCAAACATAATTTTCTTCTTTAACTTAATTTAAGGCCATGGGAAAATATCGATTTATGGTGAGCTTGCTAGAGGCCATGGTGGAATTCCATAAGGACTACAACATGCCGAATGACGTCCACATCTCTCTAGTCGAGCTAGACACCACTCCCTGGGGCAAGCCAGGTTTCGTTCCCTTTTCTGTGCTGTCCATCGTAGAGGGTGGACTTCAGTTCCCAGTCTAACCTCTCATTTGCGAGTTCCTTAGACAGACCAGACTATGCTTCACCCAATTATCCACCAACACCTATAGCATTATAAACAGGATCGCCGAGCTAAATCATTATCTCGGCCTCAACCTCGGATTGGCCGAGCTCTTTCACCAATACTCGCTCGATCCAAATGATAGCGGTTGGGTTCATTACCTCAGAATCAAGAAGGGCCAAGAGAAAATCATTAAGCGAACGCCTGACAAAGATCTAAACGATGACGATTTTCTCTGGATCTCTGGAAACTTTGAAGACTAGGAGGCTCAAATACCAGGCTATAACATCAACTGGAATAAAAGGACACCGGGTAAGGATAGCTTAGTTTTTCTCCTTGGGCTAAAAACTTGTACCTTTATTTAGCCATACTAACATTTACACTTTTTACAGATTTAAACCGGTTAAAAGCAGACTACACCCACTTCAACCAAGCCACACTACGAGCCGTCCTATGGTATCGTCATCGAGACTAGTCCAATCTATTAGGCGTTGAACCGACCTACTGCTATAGCAGCAAGAGGAAAAGTAGAGTCATAGACTTCTTGCTTGAATTCTCGCTTAAACCTGATCCCTCTCTTCCTCAAATCAATCTCATCCCTTTTACTAAAGAACATGAAATGGCCAAAATGAGAGTAGTTTGTGCCCTGATCACCGAGCAAGTCTATACTTCCAATGCCGAGGTGCAGGCTGAGCTACCACCAACCAGCCAGTTTCGTTATGCGGTTGTTGCCTTTCCAACCACTCGAGCTGCTGCATTCCGGCCAAGCAAAAGGCCCCGCACTAGTTCTGCCACGCCGCTACACTTAGTGGACAAAGAAGACCCCGAGCAGTTAGAAACCGAACTGCTCGAGACCGACTCGCCCCAGGGTAGCTGACGCTCCGGTCGTTTAAATCCTTTCTTCCCTCCAGTGTGGGCATTAGTTGTGACCTTCAAGGGCCGTGCTGTGACTAAGCTGGATTCCGTTAGCTCTTAAAAGGACCACCTTTTGGCCTTCAATTTAGCTAAAAAACGTCTGCCTGCCAGTCGATATGGAGCGGCACGAAAACCTAACCGAGTTGAAGGCAATTCAGTCCATCACCAAGTCCCTTATTTTGGTAAAGTCTGAAATCCATACATGTATTAATTTTACTAGTCTTTTTGGGTGGTTTGGATAATCATATTGTATGCCTCACAGGCCATACAAAAAAATCACATTGCTCACCAACGTGTCCTTGAGTTGCGAAAAACAGCCAGGGCGGCCATTTCATATGCAGCCACTAAAGAGGCTGAGCTAAAGGCGCTGAAGACAAATCTGGCTGAGTTGACAGCTAAAAAAGAAAAGCTGGCCGAGCTGGTCAGGGCGGCCGAGGCTGACAAGTAGAAAGCCTTGGACGAGAAGAAAGACTGCTACTTGCGCGAACTCTCCAAGATTGAGAAAAAAAAGAATGTTGAGATCAAGGAGCTGCAAAAAATGATGGAGGACGCCGAGGACCGAGGTTTCAAAGAAGGCGAGAAAACCTATGTTCAGTAGTGTGAGGTGGCCAAGGACATCTTTTTCAGGTTCGGTTAGAAGGCGGCAGTTGAAAAGCTCTTCCAGGCACATGATTCCGAAGTGTTCTTGAATCCTTCGCCCCACTTCATTCTAAGCTACATGACAGAGTATGCTGTTGCTGTCCAGCAGAAATTCCTTCAAGATGAGGATGAGGATGAGGATGAGGAAATCACAGATAGCCAATAATGGTTTCGGCTGCCAAAATTCACTACCAGCTCGGGTGGAGTTGCACAGCCCAACCGAGCCAAGTTTGATCGGTAGAGCAGATATTATCGATCTAATCCAAGAAAGTGAAGCCGGGGCCAACCAGCTAAGCGGAGAGGTCTAAGGTGACCTTGATGCAGATCGTGATGATCTCTTTGCGTGACCGTTATAAAACTTGCCTTTTTTGTTTTTGCTGTTTTCTTTTCTTTACTTTGCAATGTAACTGGGCTAGGTGCCCTTTTTTGTAATCTTCTTTTATCAATGAAAATTGTTCAACTTTTTGCACGTCCATTATATTTCTCCTAGAATTTTTCACACTTCTTTGCATGCTTTGCTGAACTAACTAGATCGGCCACATTTGATCCTGCCAGCCTCTTTGGTCGAGATAACCATAGCGGCTAAAGAGTCCAAAAATGTATTGGTCAAACCTGCCAATCTCTTTGGCCGAGATAACCATCTCGGGTAAAGAGTACCAAAATGTGTTGGTCAAACCTGCTAACCTCTTTGGCTGAGATAACCATCTCAGCTAAAGAGTCAAAAAAGTTGTGTTGGTCAAACCTGCTAACCTTCTTTACCCTAGATACTCATTCCCACTAAAGAGACCAAAAATGTGTTGGTCAAACCCGCCAACCTCTTTGGCCGAGATAACCATCTGGGCTAAAGAGTTAAAAAAGTTGTGTTAGTCAAACTTGCCAACCTCCTTTGGCAGAGATAAACATCTTGGTCAAAGAGTGAAACGATGTATTGGTCAAACTTGTCAACCTTTTTTAGCCTACGTACTTATCTCAGCAAAAGATTACAAAGAATGTGTTGGTCAAACCTGCCAACCTTCGTTAGCCTAGATACTTACCTCGGCTAAAGAGTGCAAAATGTGTTATCACACTTGCCAACCTTCTTTAGCCTAGATACTCATCTCGGCTAAAGAGTGCAAAATGTGTTGGTTAAACTTGCCAGCCTTCTTTAGCCTAGGTACTTATCTCGGCTAAAGAGTGTAAACTGTGTTGGTCAAACCTGCCAACCTTCTTTAGCCTAGAAACTCATCTCGGCTAAAGAGTGCAAAATGTGTTGGTCAAACGTGCCAATCATCTTTAGCCTAGGTACTCATCTCGGCTAAAGAGTACAAAAAATTTGATGGTCAAACATGCCAACCTTCATTATCCTAGATACTCTTCGCGGCTAAAGAGTGTAAAAAAATTTGTTGGTCAAACCTACCAACCTTCAGTAGCCTAGATACTCATCTCGACTAAAGAGTGCAAAAATGTATTGGTCAAACCTACCAACCTTCCTTGGACTCTTTGCCCCCAGTTGGGCAAAGGGTCCAAAAAATTTGTTGGTCAAATCTACCAACCTTCATTGGCTGAGATAACCATCTCGATCAATGAGTGCAAAAAAATTGTGTACAAACAGAATAAATATAAGTACTGAAATAAATTGTACCGGAAAAAATGTCTACTTGTTTTATTGAATGTCAAAGAAAATTACAAGTGTAAAAAAGCTCAAAATAAAATACTTTGAGATAGGCCGTGTTCCATGGCCTTAGGATAGCTCGGTCGTTCACGTCTTTGAGGTGGTAAGCTTATTTACCTACAAAACCTATCACTTTGTAGGGCCCCTCCCAGTTGGGTCCCAGCTTGCCATCCCTAGGCACCAAAGTGTTTCCCGTTACTTTGCATAGCACCCAATCTCTAATCTTGAATTGCCTTGGATGCACCGCCTTGTTGTAGTTTCTAGACAATTCCTATTGATACGAGGTGATGTGGACTAGAGCCCTTTTTCTTCTTTCTTCAGCAAGATCAAGTTCCAAGGCTATGGCCTATCCATTCAAATTTGGATCGAAATTTTCACTTCTAGTAGTGGGAAGGTCGACTTCCAGGGAGATTACTGCTGCCATTCCATAAGCCAAGAAAAAAGGTGTTTCGTCGCTCGACCGCCTAGATATAGATTGGTAAGCCCATAAAATGTGGGGAAGTTCCTTAGCCCATTTTCCTTTTGCTCTTTTCAACCTTTTTTCAGACCATCTAAGACTACTTTGTTAGAGGCTTCGGCCTGGCCATTAGCTTGAGGATATGCTGGCGTGGAGTTGTAAAATTCGATCTTATGTTCTTTGAAAAAACCCCTAAAGATTCTTCCATCAAATTGGTCGTTGTTGTCAGATATCAAGGCCTTGGGAATTTCAAACCGGGTTATGATGTTCTGCCAGACAAACTTCCTGAGGCCTTTTTCTTTGATGGATATAAGTGCCTCTGCCTCCATCTCCACCCACTTTGTGAAGTAGTTTGTCACCACAATAAATAACTTTCTATTACCTGGTGCAGTTGTGAGTAGTCCCACAAAGGCTAAGGGCTGGTCAAAGGTAAGAGCTCTCTAGTTGGTTGATAGATTTGATGCACGAACTTCTGACATTTCTTGCATTTCTTGACGTACTTATTTGCGTCTGCATGTATGTATGACCACCAATACCCCTGTGAAATAGCTTGGTAGGCCAGAGATCTACCTCATTGGTGGCTTCCGCAAATGCCCTAATGAATTTCAAACAAGAATGCCTTGACCTTGCTAGGATGGACCCACTTCAAGTACGGAACTGTAAATGAGTTTTTGTACAGTGTTAGCGATGGGGAGAGCCAAAATCATTGTGACTTCACCCTAATCTTGTTGGCCTCTTTCTTGTCCTTTGGCAGAATGCCATCTTTTAAGAATACTGCGATGGGGTCTATCCAAGAGAGACCTAGCTCGGCATAGCATACCTCAGCCGCTTCAAGTTCCTCAATGCTTAGTCATGGCAGGAAGTCTACTAGCAATGGGTATGGGATAGATGTGTCTGTCATCAACACAAAACCAGCCAGTTCATCTGCCTTACTATTTTCTTCTCGGTTGATTTGCTCTATCCTCACGACTTCGAACTTTATAATCTCCTTTCTGACCAACTCTTGATACTTGGCCATTCTATCATCCTTCGCTTGATAGTCGTCCAATATTTGGTTCACTATTAGTGTGGAGTCGCTGTACACCATCAGCTTGGTGGCCTTCATTCGGCAAGTTGACTTTAAACTGGCTAACAATGCTTCGTACTCCACCTTATTATTGAATGCTGGAAAACTGAGGTTGATAGCCCGTTCAATGGTCAAGCCATCTGGTGAGATGAGGACTATCCCAAGTCCTGCCCCATGCTTGTTGGACGCTCCATCCACAAAGAGCTTTCACATCTCTCCTATGAACAGCTTCCAGCAAGTGGAGGTATCCGAGGATGCTTTAGGGTCAGGGTCGTTGACGATGCCTTCTTCTAAGTTTTTGTCCATCATTAGGATTTGATACTCACTGCCTGACTGCCTTAGCACTTCACTTTCAGGCACATTCTTGTTTGTAGTAATGCAGCTTGCTCCTTCCTCCCCTCAGTGATGGGCTGTTGGCACTAGTGGACGACACAACCACTATAAGCCTAATGATTCTCTGCAGTTGAGTGGCTTGTTGTTGGGGTTGTGCTATTCCCGCGACACTTTCCCCCTTTTGCTCGGTTGCCTTAGTCAAGTCGACCGGGCAAGCTTAGTGACATCCTGGAGCAAACTCGGCCACAAAGTGTGCCAAAGTTTGAGCCTTTATTGCGGTTCTCAACTGGAACTTGATGTCGAACTATCCTAACTCCACGACCCACTTTAATATACGCCTAGAAAAGTCTGCCCTTTCAAACAAGGCTTTTAAGTGAAAGACTGTTAAGACGATTACGGTGTGGGAATGAAAGTAGTGCGACAATTTTCTTGAAGCCATCATCAAAGCTAAGACTAGTTTTTCTAAAGGCAAGTACCTCGTTTCGGCGCCCAGCAATGCCTTTCTTACATAAAAGATAGGCAAGTGTTGTATTTCCTTGGTGCGTACCAACATTGCGCTAACTGCATGCTGGGAAATTGCCAAGTATAAAAAAAGTTCTTCTCCTGGTACTGGGGTTCCCAACAGTGGCGGAGAGTTTATGTATTCTTTCAAGCTTTCCAGACCATGGTCGCATTCGTCATCCTACTCGAACTTGGCCATGAGTGCCTAGAAGAATGGTTGACACTTGTCTGATGACCGACTTATGAATTAGTTTAGCGTGGCAGCTAAGCCCGTGAGATGCTGTAGTTCCTTGACTGTGTTGGGCCTCTCTAGATCTTGAATGGCTTTGATTTGAGAGGGATCAGCTTCTATACCTTGGTTGGTTACTAGAAAGCCAAGAAACTTAGCTAACCCCACGCCAAACGCATACTTGGATGCATTCAGTTGCAGCTTGTGGGTCTTCCAAATTTGAAACATCTTAGCTATGTCATTGAGATGGTCTTCCTCTTCTTGCTCTTGACCACCATGTCGTCTATATAAGCTTCCATTAGTCTGCTTAACAGTGGCTTAAACATTTTGGTGGCCATTCATTGGAACGTTGCCCTTGCATTTTATAGGCCAAATGGCACGACGTTGTAGCAATACAATCCCCTAGGTGTTGTAAATGATGTAACCTCCGGGTCCGGTTCATACATAGTGATCTGATGGTATCCACGATAACTATCAAGAAAGCTAAGCTGGTTGTTACCTATAGTTAGGTCCACCAGTTGGTATATCTGTGGTAGAGGAATACTGTCTTTTGGGCATGTTTTGTTCACCATCTTGTAGTCCACACAAACGCACCATTTGCCGTTCTTCTTTGGCACCACCACTGTGTTGGAGATCCATTTGGGATAGTGCACCTCTTTGATTGCCCCTGCCTCCAGCAGGTTTCCCACCTCTTCAGCCACTATCTCGATGTGGTGAAGTGCCGATCGGCAAGTTTGCTGTATAATTGGTCTGGCGGTCGGGTGGACGTTAAGTTGATGGTAGATGAAAGTTAGATCAATACCAAACATGTCATACGGTGTCAAGACAAACTCTTTAATGTTAGAGGACAAGAATTCCATGATCTCTATTCTCTCAGTGCTGGACAAAGATGAGCCAAGCAAAAAGAACTTCTCTGGGACCTTTTCGTCTATTCTTACGTTCACTAGATCTTCTACTGCCTTTTGTTCGGCTGCCATGTTGACATCTGTAAATAACTCGCTGCTCTCTGGCTCCTCCACCATCTGTACAAACACTTTGGCAGCTCGGTTGCCATTTACAGTTATGAAGCATTTCTTGGACATGATTTGGTCTCCCAAGATTTCTTCACTTACTCCGGCTTCGTTAGGGAATCGCATCACCTGATGGTAGGTTAATGTTACTACTCGCATGGCGTGCAACCATGCTCTCCCCAAAATAATTTTGTAAGTGGAAGGGACTTTCAGCACCCAGAATTCCACTTGCTTTGTCATTGTCCCAGCTTTGACCGGAAAAATTATCTTACCAATCGACTATTCTAGCATAGAGTTAAAACTGACCAAGGGAGATGTCACGGGTACCAAATCTGTGTCCTCTAACTTGAGTTGTTTGAAGGTCTTATAGTATATTATCTCGCACGAGCTCGCTTGGTCTATCAAGATCCGCTTGATGTCAAAATTCTTGACACGCAGAGTAACCACTAGCATGTCGTTGTGAGAGCTTTGCAACCTTGCTAAGTCCCTGTCAGAGAAGGTGATGACATTTTTCACTTTTGTCTTCTCTTTTTTAACAGTAGGTTGTACACTTAGTACTTCCCTCATGTTCTCTGCCTTCTTAATCATTCCTCTAAGCTCGCAGACTCGCTCAGGCTCGATGATACCATGTATCACGTTGATTACGCCTTGAGGCGGACCTTCTAATGGCATCCCATCTAGCCCATTGCGGTCTTGGGGGCTGGCCGAGCTCAATTGTCTAAATCAACTAGTCAATTGTCTAAATCAATTAGTGGTAGCAAATTGATTCAATCAATTAATGGTGTCCAAATCATCCAATCAATCGTTCATTTGATTCTAATGTCAATTCTAATAAATTTCACTTGAAATTGAATTGTCCATCCATTGTTTCGCTTGGTTGTATTTTTGCTTAATATTTTGGGTAAATTATGCTTTTCATTCCTATAGTTTGATTCAAATTTTAATTTAGTCTCTATTTTTTCAAGTTAATTTATTATTTTATGAAATAATTATATTGTAGATAATAATTGTGTAACTATTGCTTCAAAATTGCATAGCATATTTTATAAATTTAATTAGATTGTAACCAATTATTAATACGTACTAATCACAAACTCTCAATAACATCATAACTTTTTACAAAATCTACTAAATATTGGTGTGGTGAGAAATATAGAATTTACCGTTGATAGAATAACTTAAGAAATTATATGTTATAAACAATTAGATTTAATATCTCTAAGTACACAAAAAGAAAAAAGAAAAAAGAAATCAAAAGCATTTTATTTAGAGAGAGAAAGTTGCCCCGGTGGTGAAGTTCTGGTGCTGCTCCGGCCAGCTTGTTTAGCTCCTCCACCCAATAATCTGAGTGTGAGTGAGCATGTTTTCTGTGTGAGTTTTAGTGTGTAAGTATTAATAATACATGTAACCATAATAATAATGCAGAATTAAACTTAACAGGATCTTGAATTCAATACAACTCAAGAATAAAACGAACATACCTTTGTCAGCCATTGAATTAGAGAAGTTGAGAAAATACCGTTAATAGTTGAACCTTGAATTCTTGGCTCACCTTCTTCTCTCTGTCTCTCTTAATTAGGATGACTATAAAACTTAAAGTGATAGAAAAATACTCATGATATGAAAGGGGAGTCACCCATCCTTATATAGAGGAGAGAAGAGGGCCAAAGAAACTCTATCAGAAGAATTCCTAATCCATCAAGGTTTCCTTTTTATCTTAGAAGAGTGATTGTATTAAAATTTTAATTACTGAACTTTATATATAATATTGGCTTTATCTAATTGTGGAATCCAAATAAAATAAAACATGTAAAAATATGTAGGCTATTGGGCCACACTAGAAAATAAATCCAACATTCTCCCACTTGGCCTATTAAGCCGATTATGATGCAATTATGAGTTTTTCCAAAAAATATGCAACTTATAAAAAATTTTGACTCATTGGATTCCACACTAAAAAACTTTGACACGTGATCACGAATTTTAAAAATAGCCAATAAGTTCAGATATATTAGAAACTATAATACTGTGATTACTTCAGATCACCAATGTGAGTCATAGCGGTTATATAACATTTATGTCATATTTCCTTCTATGCACTACACCATTGATAACCTTCACCAACCCCAGTCCTTTATCGGGATATATAATTATTTTCCTGAAAGGCCCCTGTAATTTGTCTTGTTAAGACATTCCCTGTTTATCAATATTCAAATTAATGTGTAAACACACTTTTAGAAACAGGAAAAATAGAAACAAAATTATTATTACGCAAATAGTGTCAAATAAAAATAAGCACTCACGATTAACCATACACATCAAGGGTTGCTTAAAAGACCCATCCTGATAACATGCTCTTTGTATGTCTTTGGTGGCAATGCCTTTGTTAATGAATCAGCAATCATAAGAGAGGTGCTTAAGTTTTCAATTAACACTTGTTGTTTCTGGACTCTTTCTCTAACGACTAAGTACTTTACTTCCATGTGTTTGGAACCACTAGAGTACTTTCCATTCTTAGAAGAAAACTGTTACGGTATTGTCATAATATATCTTTAGCAGCCTGGCAATTGAGTCAACAACACCAAGTCCTGAGATGAAATTTCGCAACCATAAAACATGATTTGTAGCCTCAAAGCATATGGAATGTCCTTAATTTGTTTTCTTTCCAAGTCATTCCTTGGACACTGTTTTTTCACTTAATTTATCACCCTTCCTGATGGATGCATCACCGGCTGAACAAAACTGCATATTGAATCTCTCCAAAACACGATCAATATATCCTTTTTGAGATAGTCCTAGCAATCCTCGAGATCGATCCCTAAAGATCTCTATGCCAATAACATAGTTTGCCTCACCCATATCGACCATTTTAAAGTTCTTGGAGAGATATTCCTTGGTTTCATGCAATAAGCCCAAGGTCATTACTAGTTAACAAAATGTCATCTACATATAGCAACAAAATAATGAACTTGCTCCCACTAACCTTTAAATATATGCATTGATCAATTGCATTTTCCTTAAATCCGAAAGAGATAATGGTATCATTAAACCTTAAATACCATTGCTTGGAAGCTTGTTTAAGGCCATATATGGATTTCTTTAATTTGTACGCTAAATGTTCTTTACCTTTCTTTGCGAATCCTTCTGGCTGCTCCATATAAATTTCTTTATCCAAATTCTCATTTAAAAAGGTAGTTTTCATATCCATTTGATGGTAACTCTAAGTCATAATAAGCTACCAATGCTAGGATGATTCTAAGCGAGTCCTTCTTGGATACTGGAGAGAAGGTCTCTATATAGTCTATGCCTTCTTTTTGAGTAAAACCCTTGGCAACAAGTCTGGCTTTAAATCATTCGATATTGCCTTTTGTGTCACGCTTGGTCTTGAGGACCCATTTACACCAGACCTTTTGGCAGTTATTAGGCAATTCGACGAGATCCCAAACACTATTCTGTTCCATGGATTTTAACTCTTCATTTATAGCATTGACCCATTTAGAAGAATCATCACTATTCATGGCTTGTGAAAATGAGACTGGATCTTTGTTAATCCCAATATCAAAATCAGATTCCTATAGATACACCATGTAATCACCTGGAATGGCAGGCTTTCTTTCCCTCTGAGATCTTCTCATAACTGCCGGTTGTGATGGTTCTACAATATTTTCAATGGTGGTATTTTCATGAAGTGGTGAAATATGAGGTGGTGAAGGATTTTCATTATGCTGTTTGTTTCCCTCAGCCTGTGGAAAAGTCTGAGGTACAATAATTTTTTTTTGATAAGGGTCAAATGTTGGGACATCCACCCTAATTTTCTCGAAATTCACCACTCGTGTTTTCGCACTCCCACTAATTTCACCATTCTCTAGGAATCTAGCATTACCAGTCTCCACTATTCTCGTACTGTGATTAGGACAATAGAATTTGTACCCTTTAGACTTGTCTGGATAACCAATGAAATATTCAGATATTGTTCTCGAGTCCAACCTTTTCTCTTGTGGGTTGAAGATTCTTGCCTTTGCTGGACAACCCAAAATATGTAAGTGTCTCAAACTAGGTTTGTTACCAGTCCACAACTCAAAAGGAGTTGTTGGGACCGTCTTTCTAGGAACCCTATTTAAGATATACATTGCAGTCTTTAAAGCTTCACCCCACATTGAAATAGGTACAATTGAGTAACTTAACATACTCCTAACCATATCTTTAAGTATACGATTACGCCTTTCAGCAACTCCATTTTGCTGTGGCGTACCAGGCATTGTATATTGAGCACAAATGCCTTTCTTTTCTAAGAATTTGGCAAATGGGCTAGGATTTTGGCCTGACTCATCATATTTATCATGATACTCACCACCCTATCTTATCTCACTATTTTAACCTTTCTATCTAATTGTCTCTCGACTTCAGTTATGTACACCTCAAGAATGTCAACAGCCTGAGACTTTTCATGAATTAGATACACATATCCATAACGTGAGAAGTCATCTATAAATATGATAAAATATTTTTCACCACTAAGACATGAGATGTTGAGTGGCCCGCAAATATCTGTATGAATTATCTCAAGAAGCTCATTACTTCTTGTGGCACCTTTCTTGGTGTGTTTGGTTTGCTTTCCTTTAATGCAATCCACACATATCTCAAAATCAGTGAAGTCTAAGTTTTCCAAAATCTCTTTCTTCACCAATTTTTCAATTCTATTTCTAGAGATATGCCCCAACAATTTATGCCACAAGATTGAGGATTTTTCATTAATTAGACCACGTTTTAAACCTTGTACATGAGTATAACAAAACTAGGAATTCCTCCTCCAACTGAACTAAAATCCCTTAACCCTGGCCAAGACCGGGGTAAACCATAGTCGTAGGCGTGTTCAATCGAACTAGGAACAACGCCATTGTCATGACCGGGCTAAAACCTTTTTTCTTCTTTAGCCGAGTTACACACCGCACACACTCTCTTGGCCGAGCAAAATATAAACTAATTTGCACTGTTGCCTTAGCTTGGTCACCACTTGGCCATACCCATTCTCTACTTCTTCACTGTGCAGACTTGACTAGATTTTTTAGGCACACCATTCATTTGCCCCATGGTGGCACTGCTCAACCAAGCACCATCTTGATCATACTAACACCGGGCTAAGGAGCCGAACATAATTTTCTTCTTTAACTTAATTTAAGGCCATAGGCAAATACTGATTTATGGTGAGCTCGCCAGGGGCCATGGCGGAATTTCATAGGGACTACAACATGTCGGATGGGTACACCTTTCCCTAGCCGAGCTAGACACCATTCCCTGGGGCAAGCCAGGTTTCGGTTCCTTCTCCGTGCTGTCCATCGTAGAGGGTGGACTTCGATTCCCAGTCTAACCTCTCACCTTCGAGTTCCTTAGACAGAAAAGACTATGCTCCACACAATTATCCACCAACACCTATAACATTATAAACAGGATCGCTGAGCTAAATCGGTGTCTTAACCTCAACCTCGGGTTGGTTCATTACCTCAGAATCAGGAAGGGCCAAGAGAAAATCGTTATGTGCATGCCTGAAATCAAATTGTCCATCCATTGTTTCGCTCGGTTGTAGTTTCACTTAATATTTTGGGTAAATTACGCTTTACATTTCTATAATTTGACTCAAATTTCAATTTAGTCTCTATTATTTCAAGTTAATTTATTATCTTATGAAATAATTATATTGTAAATAATAATTATGTAACTACTGCTTCAAAATTGCATAGCATATTTTATAAATTTAATTAGGTTGTAACCAATTATTAGTACTTACTAATCACAAACTCTCAACAACGTCATAATTTTTTTACAAAATCCACTAAATATTGGTGCTGTTAGAAAAATAGAATTTACTAGAAAAAAAGTTAATAGAATAACTTAAGAAATGATATGTTATCAACAACTAGATTTAATATCTCAAGTATAAAATATAAACAAATAAATAAATATATATAATAAAAAATAAATAAATATTTAAACTAATATATTAAATAATATAAAATTGTGAATAAAAAATCTTGTGTAAATAATAAAGAAACTTGAGGACCATATTGCAAAAAAGAAAGGGCATGACAAAAGCTCCCTTCTCCACTCCAAACCGGTTACACAGGTAACCCTTTTTAAATTATTAAAATATTAAAGGGTCAAGATCAATTTGTTTTGATCCAACGGTTTATATCTAAATTGCATATGGTATGCAACCTCAAAGGGGTTGCACACCAAAACACTACCCATATAAAACAAAATAGCAAAAGAAATAAACTTTGTATAAGGTCAAGGTATATGCCATGTGCTACTTTCTACTCCTAGACGCGCCCTTGGGCCATACTACAGTTCGGACTCAATTTGTGTCACGGTTCTGTATCTAATCTCGCGGAGTGCAATGCAAGACCGAAGAATCATCAAAGAGTCCAAATCAGGCAAATCATTTTTGAAATAGATTTTTTGAAAGAAGTGCCAAACATGGATTGCTTTGCCAGATACAGAGTTGCCACCTAAATATTTTATTTTGGAAAATTTAGGAAACCCTGACTCGTTGCCTAAGGCCACGTGTCCGTCATCACCAAAGTTGCCTCGGCTCGGGAACTTGGGTATGATTGGGGAACGTCACTTCGTGAGCACCCCCGCTCGCCCGATCAAAGATCGGCCTCTACTAACCATGATATCAAGTTTTGAAAACATTATGCATTCTTATTCCGGTTATTAGCCTAGATTTACTACGTGATGCGCACAGCATACAGGTATAGACCGGATCGCCTGAATTGAAACAACACATCTCATGTTTGTTTTAAAAATGGTTTGCTACTCGCAAGTAGGCTTAAAATGCAGATTTTGCCAACCTCGGGTGGGCATAGAAAACAAGATGATTTGCCACTCTCAAGTGGACTTAAAACTCACAGCCAATGTATTATTCCAATTCGAATAACCCAACCTTCACCCACAGGCATTCAGGTAGTTATATCACATAAGCAATTAGCCTCATGGTAAGCATGCTATCATGGCAGTCACTCACACGCATGCAAGGATGCTAAAGCATAAAACTTACCGAGTACTCCAACCCAAAACAAAAGCTCTATTAGAGATCTATGCATGATCCTAACTATGCTGGAATGCCTAATGCAACACATGCAAAATGCTACTACAATAGGCTCGGCTATTCTACAATGGCATGTGAAATGCTACAACTAACACGTATTCAACTCAGAATTGAAATACAATGCAGTTAGTATGATGCGCCGAGCCCGGTGCATGCAAGACAGATGAATGATGCAAACATGCAAGCATAAGTATGCTAATTGAAACATGCCCTAATTTAACCATCAGAAGCAGGTAAATAAAAGGGAGAAAGACGTGGGGTTGGAAGACATACATCACACGCACGCACACTTATTACAATTGTGCCCTCGCTCAGAGGGTCCGAATAAATAATACAGTCCAAATAATAATTACAGTCCGAATAAGTACAAAACCCTAATTAATTAACAATTTAACTAGGAAAGCAAGTAAATTAGCATTCAAGCTTATGGACCGCCTCAGCTCTGTTCCGAATGATGAAAGATACATGCTTGAGTTGCCTGGCGCGGAAATCCATTGCGATGCCCCGATTCGCCTCTGTTTGCAATTAATGCCGGAATGCTGTGCAAGGCTTTAGAAAGCTACTGATTTCTGATTTGCTGCAACAGAGAGCAAGAATGGGGCACAGCAAAGTATTTTCGCATATGTATGCATGACTACTCTTTAGGGAGTGTAGTCCTCGATCCTCGTGCCACTAATCACGCATCTCGATGCATGATGGCTGAGGAGTCAAATTGCACTACTCGACGTGAAATGAATGCACATATAAACACAACAAGGCCTAGACTCCATCATGGTTAATCCGGAGTGTCGGCGACCGGGAATTGAGACACGTTTCGTCACTTTGAGTACGAAATTTCCCTCGTTTCTCAGGCTTGGGCTAACTCTTATCCCAAACACGATGCAAATGAGATGGCATACACAATGCGACTAAGAATAAAACCTAGCATACGCAATACTATGAAATGGCATACACAATGCTCGATGTAACATGGCATACACAATGCTCTAACATGCGACCTAGCATACGCAATGCTATGAACTAAAATGGCATACACAATGCATGATGGACTTACACCAATATGAGTGGACCTCAGCCACACTCACATCAGTGGTCATTAGATGAAAATGAGACAACCGAAATGTGTGCACACACGCACGAATACCAAGGACCGAACTTAAGGCATGGAATGCCACTCTACCAAAGCATGGCAAGGATAAAACATGACATGGAATAGCCTAAATTACAGCTCTAAAACAGCATGAAATATGGTCCCGAAACATGCAAAAATGGCACACAATGCAAGCTAGGAGGCCTGGGTACTGAAACTAGTGAAGTGCGTTACACTAGAGGTACCCAAAGCAATGCACCAAAGGAAAAACCAACCCCAAACAGACCCTAGGCAGGTTTGAAACAGTGGAAAAATGGCCTAAATTGATGGCTCGGAATGCAACGGAATGGAGCTCATTCAATGGTCGGTAAATGAGGCATACAAGCCCGACTCTCAAACGCATTTAAAGAGATGAAAACATGGCAACATGGCATTCGTATAAGCTCTGAAATTTGATGAAAAATGACCCCAAGGCATGAAAATACCTTAGTATCTGCATGGAATGGATCTCAAAACTCAAAACTAAGCATGGACCTTGAACTACAAGCATGCAAAACTAACATCATTCAACCACAAGACCCAAAAAAAGAGCTACGGAAGTCCAAAATAAGCACATTATCAGTTTAAGGCATAGCCAAAATATGCTAATATGAGGGGCTAAAACAACACGCAACCTAGGCTAGTAAGCATGATTTACATGGTATGTACATGAAGCATAAGAGAGGTCACCAAACCAGCCAAGAATAAGAACATGATATGTCAAATAAACCCCAAATAACTACTGAAATGCATCCAATGCATGCAAAAATGATGACCTCCTTTGGAGGGCCATGCAAGGGGTTACTCAACACATATAACAAGAACACTTAACATGGCAAAACCAACTCTAGAAATCAATTATGATAGCCCTAAAACTCACCAAATTGGCCCTAAAATGGGTCAAGGAAGCGCGCAATGAAAGGCCCCTTTGAGAGGCCTTGAATGGAATTGTTCAACACATGCATTATAGACATAAAATATGGTCAAAGAGGCTCTGGACAGAGCTAAGGAAGACCTTGAAACTCACCAAATTAGGCCTAAAAAGTGACTTCATAACATGCAAGTAAGGGGCCATTTGGAAGGCCAAAAGGGCCAACAAACAAGACAAGGAGAGAGGGGGGTCACCCCCCTCTGATTTTAGCTCTCAAAAATACATCTAAGCCACTGAAAATCCGCTGGATTTCAGTGGCTAAGAGGCCAAACCAAGGCCAATGCAAATGCTCACATGCATAGCTCAAAACATAAGGAAATAAAGCATGAAAGGGGGTAGATGACCCCAACCAGAAAAATTCCCTTAATCAAACATCAAGAGGGGCTCAAAATAAGACCTTCTTTAGTTCATGGAAAATCTCAAAAATTCTTGTAAGTAAGGCTATGACATCATGCAAAATAAGCCCTAAAAGAGAGATAAAGCATACAAGGATGTAGGAGACCTTAAACAAAAAAGTATCCTTAATCAAACTTCAAGAGGAGCTCAAAATAAGGCACTTTACAGTTTATGAAAAAGTCCATAAATGCTTGAAAATAAGGCTAATCAATGGAGCAAAATAATGCAAGAAAAAGGGAAATGGAGACTTACCCTTGAAGAGCAGGTTTCCAGCAACTTCTGGACCAGGATGGGAGCTCCTTAACATCTGAAAATCAGCTCCAAGATGCTTGGATGGATGATGGAGGTGTTGTACCAAGGGTTGGTGTGCAAATGGTGCAAGGAAATTAGGGTTTGGAGCTTGGAATAGTGAGCTATGGAGAGAGAAGTGTATGAGCCTCTAACAAACTTGTTGAACCCTTGCAAATGAAGACAAGCCTCTCCTTTATAGAGGAGAGGCTCCAAAGCTTCTATAAGAAGCCTCAAATATCCTCCATACACGTGTATGGAGGATGGTCCAAATGCCTCCCAGTTGGCATAGTTGGATTGCATTCAGAGAGAGCAAAAAGCAAGAAGCAGGCCGACTAGTTCAAGTGGCCGGCCGGCCACTCCCCCTGGTCGGCTGACCAGGGGTCAAAAGGTTCAAGGAGAAATGCTGGCCGGCCACCCCAGAAAGGTGGCCTCCCAGATAAGTGCAACACAGCTGTATGGTGGAAAACCAGAAAATGTTACCTAGGAGAGAGAAAAACCAGCTTTTTAGCAAGGTTCAAAAGGGTCAAGAAGAATTACTAGTCGGCCTATCCATATTGGCGGCCTCCCAGATGAGCACAACACAATGGTGGTATGAAAAGCCAGAAATTGTGGCTCAAAAGTTAGAAAAACCAGCTTTCTGTCAGAAAAACTGGCTTTAGGAGAGAGAAAAAGAGGAAATTGGTTTCCAAGGAAAAAAGGTGGCCTCCCACCATACTACCACCTCCCTAACAATGAAAATAGGGTCCCTACCAAAAATGGACCAAGACGGATGCAAAATGAAGGTTTGGGGGCCAAAACGCGCAGTCCGGGGCCCCGAACACAGGCTGTTAGGTACCGGAAGTGGCGTGCGACCACGAAGGTGGTCTCTCGGGCCATAGTGCCCCTCAAAAGAGAGGAAACAAGGTGTGTGCCAAAAATCGGAGCAAACGGAGGTAGTTAAGCGGTCCCGAATCAAGGCACACGGCTGACGTCTTCGAAAATTGAAAATTGGTCTCCAAACGGGAAAAATGGCCTACAACCACGAAACGTAGCCTACGGCCGCTGAGAGATGGTCTACGAGACCTCTCCCTCCCTTCGGGAAGAGAAAATAGAGAAAATAGGACCTGGTTTGCAAATCAAGGCAAAGCACAAAAGAGCCCCGAAGTCTGGAGGCAAGGCTCGCAGCCGAGATTCTGAAACCTCAGAACGAGCACAATATGCATCATCACCGAGCGCTCAATCGGTGACATCTGAGTCTTAAGGTCGGTCAAAAATGGGGTGTCTACAATTGCCCATCTTTGACAGAACTTGAAAGTCGTAATTGATGGGAGTGAATGTCAAAACCCAGAGACGACCCATTTTTTATAAGGCCGAAGACTTAGACAAACAGGAAAGATAACAAAGATGTGCCCACAGGCAGGGGGCAAGATGCAAAATGATATGCACAAAGTCGGACGTAACTCATGATCATGCAAAGCAGCAAGCTGTAATGAAGCGCACACACAACAGTTTTAAGCAAGAATGCAAAGCAACAACTACATTTCATGCAGTTTAAGAATGCGGAGAATTATTCAATTCTCGCCACGCGTCACACGGAGAAGATACAATACCTGCGCGATTCGTCTGGTTGCACCAGCTTCAAATGAACCGTACATACAATATCGTGCCTGTAAAAGAGAGAAACTTAACAAGCACAACATAGTTAGCAACACATGTTCAACGCTATATCGAACGTAGACAAACAGGGTGCTGATGGGAAAGTGCATTGCAATGCGAGAGACACGCGCGTGTCAACGCAAGCTAAGCGTGAGGGTATGACAATACCCATGAAACGTGCACAACAATGCAAGTGGTATGCATGAGAATGCAAGTGACATGCATAACAATGCAGGATAAGTGCAAACTCGAATGTATGTTTGACACGAAACAACGAGCAAAGAAATGCAAGTTTTGACGAGTGCGACTCAATCGTGACCTCCGATTTACCTCCCAGAAGGGTCACAACGTGCTCAAAAAGGATACATTTTGCTCTTGACGAGTGACGATGAAACACGCATCGAAAGTTGGAGTTGAAGTTCCCGCGGAGGGATTTCGCGACGAAAAGTGCACTTTTCTTGTACTTTCTCGGGTGCCGGGGACTCCGATCACTACCAAAATTTACAGAAACCTTGGAGAGCATCTTGGGAACACCACCGACCAGGTTTGGAGTTCACTAGAGGCCACCAACTAGGTTTGAGTGCAGGGGGTGGTCGACCTACCAGAAAAGGTGGCCGGCCGACCACCTAGCCCAAATCCGGGGCAATTTTGTCATTTCACACTCATTTCTTTAAATACATTCGGCCAAAGCTTTATTCCTCGCAACTTCAGATCCGAAATCACCTTCTCCTCCTTCCTAGAGCAGTTTCCCTCTCAGATCTGCGCTCTATATGCATTTTTCAATGGCCCACGCAAAGTTGTTTCGCGAAAACTTTCAGTTCTCTTCACTTTGAATCGATTAAATTTTGATTTCGGAGCTTCTTTTCTCATTTTCACCACTTGAGGTAAGTTTGTCTCAACATTTGGAAGATTTTCTCGGGAGTTGACTTTTGTTGACTTTTTTGTTTCCCGAGAGTTGACTTTTGTTTACTTTTTCCAATTTCGGCTCATTTTGCTCATTTTTGCTCCTTTTTGCAGATTTCTTGAGATGGCGGGTCATTTTCCCCATGATGGAGGTTCTCCAGGTGCCGGAGATGATCCAGATATCATGTCTCTACCGCCGAGGATTCGCCCTTTATTCCTGAGAGATACGACCCCTCGACGTACATCCTCCCACGGTCAGTTTTCTATCATTTTACGGACTTTGACGATCGAGCCCCCGTGGATTTGCTATTGCGGGAGCTGGACTGCAAGCCTTGCCTCCAGACTTCGGGGCTCTTTTGTGCTTTGTCTCGGTTTGCGAACCAAGTCCTGTTTTCTCTGTTTTCTCTTTCTGAAGGGAGGGAGAGGTCTCGTAGACTATCTCTCAGCGGCCGTAGGCTACGTTTCATGGTTGTAGGCCATTTTTCCCGTTTGGAGACCAGTTTCCAATTTTCGGAGCCGTCGGCCGTGTGCCTCGATTCGGGACCGCTTAACTACCTCCGTTTACTCCGGTTTTTGGCACACACCTTGTTTCCTCTCTTTTGAGGGACACTGTGGCCCGAGACACCACCTTCGTGGTTGCACGCCACTTCCGGTACCTAACAGCCTGTTTTCGGGGCCCCGAACTGCGCGTTTTGGTCCCCGAACCTTCGTTTTGCATTCGACTTGGTCCATTTTTGGTAGGGGCCCTATTTTCATTGTTAGGGAGGTGGTAGTGTGGTGGGAGGCCACCTTTTCCCCTTGGAAACCAGTTTTCTCTTTTTCTCTCTCCTAAAGCCAGTTTTTCTGATAGAAAGCAGGTTTTTCTCACTTTTGAGCCACAATTTCTGGCTTTTCATACCACCATTGTGTTGTGCTCATCTGGGAGGCCACCAATATGGATAGGCCGACCAGTAATTCTTCTTGACCCTTTTGAACCTTGCTAAAAAGCTGGTTTTTCTCTCTCCTGTGTCACATTTTTTGGTTTTCCACCATACAGCTGTGTTGCACTCATCTGAGAGGCTACCTTTCTGGAGTCCCATCTCTCCTATCAGGCACGGGAGGTATGTACTTCACTTTTTTACATTTCCTGCCTTAATTCTGCATTTTTCGTGCATTTTATGCTACGCATGCTTACTTGCTCGCTCTGAACACATTCGCATGCCATACTTCTGCTCATTCTAGTACACAGCTTGTTCTGAAAGCTTAGTCTATACCACAATACTCTGTTTGCATCTTGAGCATACAGCTCAATCACTTGAATTTCTGAACACGCAGCCCATATTTGATGGTGAAAACACAGCACACACTATCTCTGAAATCTAAACACACAGCTCATATTTGTTTGTGAACACGCAGCACACATTTCAATTCTGAACACACAGCCCATATTTGATTGTGAACACATAGCACACATTTGTTGAAAGTTGAACACGTAGCCCAAACTTTGAATTTCTGAACACGCAGCCCATATCTTGGGAACACGCAGCACACACTTGTTGAGAGTTGAACACGCAGCCCAAACTTTGAATTTCTGAACACGCAGCCCATATTTGTTGAAAGTTGAACACTCAGCCCAAACTTTGAATTTCTGAACACGCAGCCCATATTTGTTGAAAGTTGAACACTCAACCCAAACTTTATTTGTGAACACGTAGCACACATTTGTTGAAAGTTGAACACGCAGCCCAAACTTTGAATTTCTGAACACGCAGCTCATATTTGATGGTGAACACGTAGCACACACTATTTCTGAAATCTGAACACACAGCTCAAATTTGTTGAAAGTTGAACACTCAGCCCAAACTTTGTTTGTGAACACGCAGCACACATTTGTTAAAAGTTGAACATGCAGCCCAAACTTTGAATTTCTAAACACACAGCTCATATTTGATGGTGAACACGTAGCACACACTATTTTTGAAATCTGAACACACTGCCCAAATTTGTTGAAAGTTGAACACGCAGCCCAAACTTTGAATTTCTGAACACGCAGCTCATATTTGTTGAAAGTTGAACATGCAGCCCAATCTTTGAATTTTTGAACATGCAGCCCATATTTGTTGAAAGTTGAATACTCAACCCAAACTTTGTTTGTGAACATGCAGCACACATTTCAATTCTGAATGGACATCTCATACTGAACACGCAGTTCACAGCATTGTATTTGATTTGATTTGCACACAGCTCATGCATTTCATTTGCACGCAGCTTATTCATTTCATTCTGAAACTGAATACATGTGTTCATTGTGAATGCAGGTATCCTCTCGTGTTACATGGGGATATGGCTCCATTGCTACGATGGAGTGGTATGCAGAGCTCCCAGAGGCCGTTCGTGATTGGGTTGATTAGGCAGGGTTCGGGCCCTTCTGTACTAGGATATCTCGCTATCCCGCCAGCAGGACGTTGATGGGCGCCCTTGTGGAGAGGTGGTGGGACACCACCAATTCCTTTCATTTCTCAGCTGTTGGGGACATGACTATGACCCTATTCGACTTTGCTGTGTTGACAGGCCTCGACGTGGGAGGCTGGGCGATCCCATATGATGAGGACATGGGCGAGTGGGAGGCCGCATGGATTTATCTATTGGGAGCTCGCCCACTGGTCAACCAATCCTCGGGCCGAGTCCGGTACACATGGTTTTCTTCATATTTCAGACAGAGGGAGCTCGAGACTCCCAAGGAGATAGCACAGTACACCCGAGGGTTTTTGATGTTCCTCTTCGGGACCACTCTGTTCACCGATAGGGGGAACACCGTTGGGCTATATCTACTGAGTGCCCTGGTAGACCTCTCGTAGGTCAGTCAGTATGAATGGGGTGGCACCGGCTTGGCTACCCTCTATTGCTACATCAGTGCGACCTCCCGTGGACGGGGGAACATAGCTGGCGGCTACTGGAGAGCCTGGGAGGTACCTTCTGCCCTCTTGATTTACATTTCTGTTTTTCATTATTTGTACATTGCGCACACGGCGCACTTTACATTCTGTATTCAGTATTCTGTATTCGGATTCTGCACTCAGCATTCTGTATTCTGATGGCTTTTGTCCTGTTTTCCACAGTTATGGGTTTTTGCGTACTTCCCGACGCTAGCCCCAGAGCTCGAGGTGGAGGCGCCCCTCATGACCCCCTACTCGCTTGTTTTCGAGGGCCAATACCGGCCGCGAGCTTGGCAGACTCTCCCCTACCTACGGCAGTTTTTCGACACAGTGCGGCCGACAGTGGTAATTCAGAACTCTCAGTCCTCCATGTTTTCATCTTTGATTTATTTTGCACATCTACGATTTCTAATCGGCTTATGCATTGGTTATCTATAGATCACATGGCAGCCCTGGGTGCCTTTGAGTGGGGACCTCCGATTTTAGCTTGCCGGAGGATGGGCCGCATCTCGGTACAAGATCCTGTTTGAGGGGCCGGTTGGTAGGGCCTGGTTCCTGGGGGAACGCTTCATGCGCCAGACAATGGGCTACCTTCATCAGGATATCCCCTCAGCACCTCCGGTCGATATGCAGACTACCAGGAGGCTCACTTCCCAGGAGGTTACTAGTGCCATGCTGGGTACTGACGTATTGCTACATTTGGAGGAGGGGGAGTACGCGACCTACCGTCACACATACTTGATGCCCCCGTTGACAGGCGTTCGTTCTCCCACGAGGAGGTCTGCTGACATACCATCTTCGAGTCAAGCTCGGGTTGCAGGTGCTCCTTCTACTAGCAGAGCCGGTACGTTGAGAGGTGGGGCTGGCCTGGTCCCCCTGATTCCTCCGACTTATCATCACGCTGGATGGCCAGATATCCCGACTGAGTTGACGGGATGGCGATACGGGACTTCCTACCCGATTCTGATAGAGCCTCCTATACCTGATCACCGATACGTCAGTGACCCTAACTCACCACCGGTATGCTCCACTGCTTTTCATTTATCACCCAGATTCTTAGGCATTCATTCAGTCACTGATGATCTGAGCTTGTATTTGCAGCCACCCAAAGAGTACATGGACAGGATGCTCGGATTGGAGGCCTCACTCGAGGGCATGGTCTTGCGGAGAGAGACGCAGCTGTCCATTCTCGGTTTCCAGGTACTCTTTAATTTTCTCGCATTTATCATACTTTTGATGACATGTTGAACTTGAAAATCTTACTGCATTGATTAATTGTATGTGTAGAGCACATCTGACACACACCACATTCATGTACTGTATCTGCCTGCACCCACTTCATGTAGTTTTCTTGCATCTGCATCTGATATACATACTTTGGCTGATGTATTGCATTCTTTCTTTTCAGATGCCTCCGCTACATACCAGACCACAGGCCGGGCCATCTGGGCCTTCCTGAGGAGCTGGGAGAGGGGAGTCGTCTCGCAGACGAGCCAGAAGCAGAGCGCATGTCATAGAGGAGGGGTCCAGCGAGGAGGAGGAGCCTGCGCATCCCCAGTCAGAGACATCTGCTGATAGAGAGGGTGGTTCCAGTTTCGGTTCTAGTAGTGGAGATGAGGCCGAGGAGGATCCCAAGGATGACAGCTCTGACTCAGATGACGATGATGGTGCTGAGGCTGTTCCGCAGAAAAGGACGAAGAGGGCCTCTTACTCCTGTGCTTGATAGCATTGATGCAGCTGTTCCCTGCTTTATTTGCCTTTTTTACTAGTAGTTGTAGCACATTGTACATTTATTAGGTAGTTTTATTTTCTGTAAAAGTTGTACCCTTGTTGTAAAATGTTGTAACAAAGGAAGCGTGATGGAATGAAACAACTTTTGTTCAAAAAGTGTTGCATTCTATGTTCTTGCATCGCATCGCATCATTTTGCACAAAATGAGATTGAATGGAATTGTGCATTTGAAAATTGCCAACTCAGGTGGTGAACTGACGCAACAAACAAAGCAAATTAACTTACTAAGAAAGAACATAACCTTAGCAAGTTTACAACTCGATAAGCGAAACACAACAATGTTGATTAAACAAAGAGTAACAACTCAATATACAAGACTCAACGGCTCGACAAAACTTAATAACTCGATAAACTAAACAACTCGATAAACAAAACAACAACTCAATAAGCAAAATAACAACCCGATAAGCAGGATTTAACAACAACTCGATAAACAAATGCATTTCGGGCAATCTGGGTGACGGAACGCATCCGAAACATAGGAAAACTGGCACCTTCAACACCCCCAATGCATGGAAATGCTAGGAACTTTCTTCTAGAAGCTAGAACAAGACCAAAGCCACCTTCCTCTCTATGGCCGACCACCTAAGGGAGCTGGCCGACCAGCCTTTTGCATTGGAGGGGAGAGGGGTGGTCGGCCTGCCAGAAAAGGTGGCCGGCCGACCACCTAGCTTGGTAGCCACCAAATTTTCGACACGTGTCTCCCGAACAGTGCCTTATCCTCTTTAAAAGCTCCAGTCTTGTGGCTCTTTCGTTTCATCTTAGTTTTGCATCAAAATGGAGGCGTTCCTCACCCAAAATCTCATAGCTTGGATTGTTTCTCTAGATGGCTCGGAAAAGTTGAACTTCTGGGGCTTCAGCTTGAACGCACTATTCACGCTGGGTCGTACTCCGCTGCATCTTCCTTTCCTCTATGTCGCGGCAAGGTTTTGGGATCCGGTAACACATGTCTTTAGCTTTAGCGGGCAAGAGATGTGTCCTACTTTTGAGGATTTCCAAGTTTTGATGGAGTCCGAGCGCAACGAGGAAATCTTGCCTCAACTCCGATTCACGTCCAAGCCTTAGGACAAATGTGGGGCCTCACTTTTCATGATGCTCGATCATTGATTCATGATGGGGAGTTGGACATCCCAAGCTTGGTTTGCCGGTTTTCTGATGCTGGTGACCGCGGCGACCATCATTGGCAGGGCTATCGGCAACACGTGCTTTGCCTATGCTTGCTGTCTCATTTCTTACTTGCCTCAGGTTCCGGAGGATCCAGTGTCCGGTTGATCGAGGTTGCCCAAGGTTTGAAGGAGGGCAAGAGCTGCATTACTATGACATTGGCTGAGACATTGATGGGCTTAGATGCTTTTCATCGCCGGGAGACGGCTAGGCTTGCAGGGAGCCCGCTACTATTGCAGGAAATGTTTCCCACCCAATCTCACATATGTATTGCTCACATCACTCGGCCCTCAGGCTCGTTTTTTCTCGCAAAACCCTTTTCTTACTTTTCTCTCATTGTACATCTCTCTATTCTTTATTCTCTCATTTTTCAATCCCTCCCCAGGTGTGGTTGATGGACAAGTTACAGATTGTGGAGTCTTGCCCCGCATACTCAGCTCGCGGCTACTTTTTCCGACAACGCCTGGTCGATGCCCTTGATGAGGGGTGGTGGTACAACTGGATGTGCAATTTGTCTGCAAACTGCATCGCTTAGGGCGGCTCTTGGCTCAATCTGCCGGCGATGAGTTACAACATGACCCATCAACCTGGGATTCAATTGATTGGCATGACACACTGTGTCTTCTATTTTCCGTTCCGGTTCCAGCGCCAATTCGGACATGATAAGAATTGCCCGCCAGAGGGGATAGAGTATACTGCTGCATTCCCGGTTCGAGGCGCACAGCTTGCCCGGTATGCCACAGCATGGAGGACTAGAGAGCTCCTGGCCCCTGCTCCCACTTTCAGTTGCACTTTGTCTGATGAGTGCTTGGATTGGTTCAATGAAGAGGCACAGGAAGGGCCCACTTTGGTATTAGAGGCTTCGACCAGCTCTGGGAGGGGGCGCAGGAACACCTGACTTAGCTATGCCCCGGATTTATTGCTTTATTCGTACTTTCAAGTTTTCTTTATGATTGTAATAAAAAGCAACTTCAATTTGTATGCAAGAGCAGGAGAACTCTGTATTGAAATCAATGAAATTGAAGGTTGTGGGTATTGAAAATTTTTCGCTTTGGTCCAAAAATGATCTAAGTTGTAAAAAGATTAATTTTGAACAAAGTCAACTTTTATTAAAACTTTTCAAAACCATTTTCGATATGGATCAGAACTAGACACGCCTGAAATCTGTGACTGAGATGCACAAACCCGGATCCCAGCAACTGGAAAGTTGCCCCTAGTCTGAATAGTACCGCAGCACTGCGCAGTAACGGAAAGTTGCCCCTAGTCTGAAGAGCACTGCACCGGAGATCATAACCGAACTCTTGAATGTTAAATAGACAAAGATGAGCGAGATGATCAAATGGACAAAGTTGATTGGGGAAAAGTTTATGGCTGAACTTCAGGATGAAGTTGCCTACGTATCCCAAAGATGGGAATCAAGCCTTACGTAGTTCAGGCTGGGGTTCACTTGAGTATTTTCACTCTCCTTTTACGCTCTAACTTTTGCCAAGGCCGCCCTTTGCGGATTTTCAACCTTGCGAGCTCAGTTTTTATAATTTCAAAATTTTTTGTGCTCTGACTTTTGCCTAGGTTGCCCTTTCGGGTTTTCGGCCTAGCAAGCTTCTCAGGGGTAACATTTCTTCAACTTGTCCATATTGATCGGTTGGAAGAACTCTAAGCCATCTAGGTCCATCAGAACCATAGCTCCACCTGACCAAATAGACTTAATGATGTAAGGACCAGTCCAATTGGGTCTGAGCTTGCCCCTTGGGTCGTGGATGGGGGCTCGGTCGTCCTTGAGCACCAAATCTCATTCTTTTAGATTCCTGGACTTAACTTTATTGTTAAAAGCCCTGGCAATTCTGCGCTGATAGCCTTGAACATGGTACAGTGCTTTCAGTCTGCGCTCGTCAAAAAGCATGAGTTCTTCAAATCTGCTCTGTTGCCAATCTGCTTCGGCTATCTGACACACAGCCAACACTCGCAAAGACGGAACCTCAATTTCAATAGGTAGAACGGCCTCCATATCATAAACTAATGAATACGGAGTCACCCTAGTAGAAGTTCTAATTGAAGTCTGGTACGCCCACAGAGCAAATGGCAGCTTGTCTGGCCAATCTCAGCAGGTTTCCTCCATCTTCTGCAATATGCGTTTGATATTCTTGTTGGCGGCCTCGACCGCTCCATTAGTTTGCGGCCGGTACATAGACGACTTATGAAAACCACATTGTATTTTTCCAACAAATCAATTACTTCCTTTTTGAAGTGGGAACCATTATCTGAAATGACCTCATTTGGGACCCCATAGCGACAGATGATGTTGTTTCTGATGAATTTTGCAACATGTGACGCCTTCAACACCGCATAGGATTGGGCCTCAACCCACTTCGTGAAATAATCTATCGCGACCAGGATGAACTCATGCCCATTAGACCCCTTCGGGGTAACAGCCCTGATCACATCGATTCTCCAAACTGAAAATGGCCATGGCGAAGTCATATTGTACAGCTTCAACGGCGGGATGTTCATGCGGTTTGCATGGATCTGACATTTGTGGCATCGCCGAACAAAGCCGATACAATCCTCCTCCATGGTGGACCAGTAGTAACCCTGTTTAAGGATTTTCCGTGCTGGCATTACCTCGTTCATATGCACACTGCATTCCCCTCCATGGATGGCCTCCATCAGACGTTTTGATTCTTCAACTTCAACGCACAGCTTATGCATTCCTAGATGACCTCTCTTACACAATTTACCTCCACAGATGATGAACTGAACGGCCATTCTTCTGATTGCCCTTTTATCCTTGGCATTTGCCCCTGGTGGATACGCCTCTTTCTCTAAGAAATTCCAAATATCGTAATACCAGGGGTTTTCATCTTGAACCTCATCTATAGAAGCAATTGACTCGTAAGCCGGCATAAATTTCTGGTCGATAATGATCGGACGCATTCGGACTCCAAACGGGATGTCTATCATGGAGGATAGAGTTGCTAGTGAATCTGCGAACCTGTTGTTTTCTCTTAAAAGATGAGCGAAGTTTAACTTCTCAAACCGAGGAATTAACAAATCCAAGGTCTGGTGATACATAATCATCTTTTTTTCTTTGACTTTCCAATCTCCTTTTGCTTGAGATACAACAAGGTTCGAGTCCCCGATGACGTCCAACCGTTTTGCTCCTAGTTCTAGGGCTGCTTCTAGACCGGCAATGCATGCCTCATATTCTACTTCGTTGTTCGAGACTTTGAACCGGAGTTTGAAGGCTAGAGGGATACGGGAATTGTCGGGTGCTATCAGCAACACTCCTATCCCATACCCGTACTGGTTGGACGCTCCGTCAAAATACATCGTCCAAAACTTGTCGTTGATATGCAAAATGGCCTCATCTGGGAATAAGTACTCAATTGCTTCACCCCCTTCCACTGAATGATCGGCTAAGAACTCTGCTATTGGTCTTCCCTTGACTGACTTGCGCGTCACATATTTTAGATCGAATTCGGAAAGCAACAACAACCAACGAGCTAGCCTACTTGTAAGTGCCGGTTTCTCGAAGAGATATTTGATGGGATCTAATCTCGAAACCAACATTATAGAGTGAGCTAACAGGTAGTGCCGTAGCTTCCTGGTAGCCCATACCAAGGCTAAGCAAGCCTTCTCCAATGGTGTGTAGCGAGTCTCATACTTTAGCATCTTCTTGCTCAGATAGTAGATGGCCCTCTCCACTTTGTCCTCTGATTCCTCCGTGAGCATGCAACCCATTGTGGTCTCAGTTACTGAAAGGTACAATATCAACGGTCTCCCCGGCTCTGGCGGTGACAGCACGGGTGGGTTCTGTAAATATTCCTTGATCTGTTCAAAAGCAGCTTGGCATCGGCCGTCCTACTGGAATTTCTTTCCTTTCTTCAGGAGACCAAAAAGTGGTTCACAAGTCAAGGTTAATTTTGAGATAAACCGTCTTATGAATTGCACTTTACCCAGAAAGCCTCGCACCTCCTTTTTAGTCCTTGGTGGTGGCATTTCTAAGATGGCCTTGATTTTGGAAGGGTCGACTTCGATACCTCTCTGTGTAATTAGAAACCCCAGCATTTTCCCTGCTGTAACACCGAACGTACACTTCTGAGGATTCAGCCGCAACCGAAATTCTCTGATCCTTTGAAAGAACTTTTGCAAGGCGGTGTAGTGGTGCTGTACGATCTTAGGATCGATTCCAGGCATGTCTTCGTAGGACCACGCGAAAATGTCTTTGAAATCTTTTAATAAAGCGACTAAGCGCTCGCGTTCCTCCGATGACAACGTGGACCCGATCCGGACCAACCGCGGGTCCTCCTCAGTACCAATATCCACAGTAGTGATTTCATCCATTAAGGGTTTAACAAATCTTTCCTGCTCTTGTTCAATTAAGCGTTACAAAACCGGAGGAATTTCTTCCTCGTCGTTTTCATCAAAATTTTGAAAGTCTGAGTTAACGCAATAAGTCAAGGGCATAGAAAAGTACTCAGAAACTGCAGCCATATCATTCTCATTAAGCACATCCAAATCGTCCGATTCTTCGGTTACAATAGACTCAAAAAAGAAAGAAAAAGACGACCTGGATAGGACTGTGGTATCCGGGTTATCATCCCCAGGAATACCAGACTCAGACTTAGTCGAGCTGGAACCTGATTCCGACTCAACAGATTCGGAGGAATCAGATTCCGGCTCACTACCTGACCCGGTGCTGCTTGACAAAAATCCCTCTTCATACTGCCAAATGAGAGAGGGTGCGATAGATGCATCCAAAATGTTTGCTGGTAGGCCTGCAGCCATTCCATTCCCGATCATGCATACCGAGAAGTTATCTCCTAAGCACTTCTGTTCGATCAGAGGATCTGAAAGTAGACACGCCAGCGCTACCCCCATTTCACTTTCGGCGTCCTCAAACTCCACTTTCTTGCTCTGCTCAACCTCAGCTAATGGGTCAGTCTGCTCTTCGGCAACGTCATCCCCAGATAACTGTAGGTCAAAGAAAATCTCAAAACCTAGCACACGCTTCCTCTCCACGTTCAGCCATGGCTCTGGGAAGCTACAAAATGGAAAGTCCTCCCCCTCTCGGGCGAAGCGTCCGTTTAGGGTTCTCTGAATGGGCCGGTGCATTAAGTCAAAAGGCTTCCCCGCCTTCTTCGCTCTGGCTCTCCCAGCCATCTCCTTACCCTTCCTTATCCAATCCTCTTTGGTGGGCAGATAACCCAAGCCAAAGGTATGTGGGTTGTGTGGCACCTTGGCCAATGCTGCGACACCCTTCCGACCGCTCTTTTCCAATCCCATCCCGGGGATGTGTTGAAGCTTATTCATGAGGTATACTGATTGAGCACTGACATACACCCCCTCATTAATAGCTAAGAAGTTCTGCACGACCCAGGCCTCAGCTAGGGTAAAACCGGATAAGAACACATCCTCCATACCGTGCTCAATTTCCAAAACTGGCGTAGATACTTCCGGCGGTGGATGGATCGATGAATTTCCAAAAACAATGGCTACCCCCTTCCCATGGGGGTATTTCACCATCTGATGCAAGGTGGACGAAACTGCCTTCACTTGGTGCAGCCACGGCCGCCCCAAGAGCATATTGAAAGTTGTAGGAACTTCTAAGACGTAGAAGTTTACCTCATGTTGTCTCGGCCCAACCTTGGTCTGAATTCTCACTGTCCCCATTACTTCTCTACTTGTGTTGTCATATGCTCAAATTACCTGGGCTGTCGATACAAAATCTGCGGTCTTTAAGCCGATTGCATATGCAGTCCTTGCTGGGCACACATTGATGGTGGACCCTTCGTCGACAAGTACCACGGGTATCCATTTGTTTCTGCACTCCACAAAAATGTAGAGTGGCTTGTTATGGTTCGCACCCTCAGGTGGCAATTATTTGTCGGAGAAAGTCAACATGGGGGTAGCCTCTTTCGGAAAAACTAAGCCCACCAGCTGCTCGGGCGTGGTGTCTATTGAGAGCTTGGCTTTGTCCATGGCCGATAAGACAGCTTGTCGATACACTCGTGATGCCATAAGCAGTCCCCAGATGGAGATGTCTGCCTGTATCTTTTTCAACTGCTTCAATATAGCCTCTTCTTCGAGTTGTTCCTCTTTCTGCTTCTCCGCCTCCTTGTCTTTCCCAGATGCCTCTGGCTGGTCCAGGTGCGGGGGCTTGAAATACCACCCGTTCCTGGTCATACGATCGACTTCGCTGATATACCAGGTATCATCTGGCTGATTGCTCCCCCAATCCTCATCCGTGTGGGCAAGACATAAATCGTCGTCCTCTCACCACATTCCGTCGACAGCCAACAGACACCTATCTGGCTCCGGTACGATTGCACCCGCAGTACTCTCCGTCCACATGCTCGCAGCATTCTCTATCCTCGTGCACACAGCACTTTCAGTCCCCTCAGGGCCCTTAGCTTTCTTGATTCTCTCAGAATCCTCAAACCTTTCTTGTTCCAACTGCGTCAGTACAGCTGGCTGTTCAACAATTCCCGCATTCATAATGCCGAAGTCTTGAGCGAAATTCTTAGCACCGGCGCTCTTCGGCGATTCATTCTGATTTCCGGCCCTTCCGGTCACAACTGATATTCTTGTCCCTGCCGGGCCTCGTTCCAACTGAGCTTCGTCGACAACGTCTGGCAGGTCATCAAGCCACCCGGTGACCTCTGCTGACTCCTCAAAATCTAACCAGTTGACTACCATGCCCTCTGGCTCTTGTTCATTAAAAAATTAGAGGTTAGCAAAGTCCTCTTCCACAGCTGCCAGGTCATCTATCCTCTAACCAGATTCATCCCCCTGTATCATACAAAGCTCTGCCCCCGCCGGCAATTCAAAGTTCGGCCCAACCTGGCCCACTGATAGAATGTAGTCACTCGGACTGTATACTTCCTCAGTAAAGCTCCCAGATTCCTCAGATCCTGGCTCGACAATCCCATTCTCTCCTGAAATCTCCCCTATTCTGTCTTCGACAGTCACCACCAATGGTTCGGGTTGGGCTCTGGAGATGTCCAACATGCACAAGTTAGTGCAGTCAGGAAGGAGCACCTCCGGCTTGGGTAGGTGGGTTGGGGTAATATATATGCTGGGATCGTAAGACACGACCCCAGTCTGGATAAAGTTAATTCTTTTAGGAGGTGGAGCTTGGTTGTGCGGTGGGAGAGGGTTTGTTGTAACATTGGGTTTTTCTGGAGGCACAATCACCTGCTTGTCAACGAGATCTAGAATCTCATGATGCAATCTGAAACATTGGTCAGTGTCATGACCATGTTGTTGGTGATATGCGCAGTATTTTGTTGGGTTATGAGAGGGAGGGAGTGGATTTGGCAATGGCCTCGGCTCGAGGGGCTTTAAGTGCCCTTTCCTGATTAATACCCCTAGAGCCTTGGACAGGGCATATACAGTGGGGTGAAGGCTCTCTGGCCTCGAGGTTGGAATTTGGTGGTTTGTGTGTTGCTTCCAGACGCGCTGGAGAAAGGTGTAGCTGCCATGGGTCTTAGAGGGGGGATGGTGGTGGCCATGCTTACCTCCGAAGCTCTAGCATTTGCGACACTGTTGGTGCCTGTGTTGTTGTTGCGGCTGAAGGTTCTTCGGGGTTACTCTCTATCTTGGTCAATCAGACCTTGTTTCACAGCATCCACTATTTGTACCCCCATCTCGTGCAAATCTGAAAAGGTAGGGAAGGGGAGCACAATCATATTTTGCATCAGTTTTGGCGGGAGATTGCGCACAATCATCCGGATTTGATCTTTATCTGTAGGCCTTAAGGTCATCATTGAGGCCTTCGCCCTCAATCGGGCCACAAAATCCGAAAAGCTCTCCTTAGGCTCCTGCCTTGTTGTCTCAAGATCACGGGTTGTAATCTCGATTTGAGTGTTATAGGAGTACTATGCAATGAAAGCCTCGGCCATCTTGTTCCAGTTCCGCTTAACATCATCTTCTAATTTTGCATACCAGATAGCGGCCGGCCGAATAGTGAAAGCTTCTGTGGTCTGGTGAGGCCCATCGATCGCAGTATATTTGAGAACAACTAAAGATGGACTATGAGATCCCCGGATCCGTCAAAGCGGTCGATTTGTGGCATCTTGAACGTATCTGGCAGCGTTACAGCCACATCGGTATATCCGTCCTCGATGTCTGGGATGGACTTCACCCCCTGGGATTTCTTGAACAACTTCTCGAGCTTGCTCAATTTCAATGCTGTATGGTCTACCTCGAACTCAAAGGGAGAGTCCGGTTGATTGACAGGCGTAGGTGCCTTGGATAACTGTGGTAGAATCGGGGGCAGAGCCGGCCCCGTCGGGATGTCTGTATCTCCCTGGACATTTGGTGCCTCCCCGGGTGCTGGAATTCCTGGTGGGGGAGGAGCTGGGTGAGAAGTAGATGCCCCGGTTTGTTGTTGCAACCTAGCAATTAATTTTGCCTGCTAGGCCATGATCTCGGCTTGTTGTTTGGCAAACTCATTCCGGCGAACAGCGTCCTACTACATGGCTCTCATGGTCTCCTGTATCTGGCGCATCATTTCTTCAACTCCTGTCGGTCCCGCCATACTGCCTTGATCTGTCTGAACTACTGGCAGGTCTATCTCTATAGCAACAATTGAAATCTCAGTCCGACTGTCCACTGACAGGGTAATCCACTGCCCTGGCAACCTCTGCTCGGATACACTGCGTCTTCTCGACCTCTGTCTGATAATCGAGGGTAGGGAATGATACACTGGTTGTCCGTCGACCAGATCCTCAGATCGATGGAGTTGGCGACCTCTTGTCCAGAGTGCTGGGGAAATATCTGCTTGGTCTGAAGCAATTGTGCTAAACTACCCTAGCAAAAAGATAAATAAAGCAATGATAAGGAAATAAACGAGTAGACAAACGGACAGCATAACAGCGTAAATAAACACAACGCACAGTCGGGTATAATTAACACGCAATTGATACACTATTCTCAAAGATTGATCATTATTCCCAAATCATTATCCCCGAAGCTGAATCTGATACCCGCAGATAACTGATTCCGAAAATACTGAACTGGTGCCCGCAGGCCTGATACCCAAAATACTGAACTGGCGCCCGCAGGCCTGATGCCCAAACTTGTAAACTGATACATGCATTCGTATAGAGACACACTCTAAAAGCACATAACAAACAAGTGAGAGCCAAAACACCTCTATATTGGGGTAAGGTTTCCCTGTCCTATTTTGTTAGGAGCTAGGGTTTCACTACGCACGCAGTGGTTTCAAACAACCTATAAACGGGTAAGCAACCTGTTCTAGTTTGGAATGGTCACTATGGATTTCGAATATGCACTAGGTCGAATGGTCAAAAAGGGTGCCCTGGTAAAGTCGGGGTTTGTGTTCCCGTCGTAGCAGAGCCCGTAACCGGTCAGCCTTATGGCACGCTTCTCGAAGCGAGCCTCCGACAAACCGTTCAGGAATAGCATACGGCAAACACGGTGTCCTAGGCGCACCAATGCAAATGCAATGCAAAGAGACACATAAGTGTAGTCAAAACCAGATATCATGAGTTCGAGTCAAATTCTCTAAATCCTCAGTGGAGTCGCCAGAAACTGTAGACGCGCCCTTGGTTCGGACTCAATTTGTGCCACGGTCCTGTATCTAATCTCGCGGAGTGCAATGCAAGACCAATGAATCATCAAAGAGTCCAAATCCGGCAAATCATTTTTGAAAACAGATTTTTTGAAAGAAGTGCCAAACATGGACTACTTTGCTAGATACAGAGTCGCCACCTAAATATTTTATTTTGGAAAATTTAGGAAACCCTGACGCGTTGCCTAAGGCCATGTGTCCGTTATCACCAAAGTTGCCTCGGCTCGGAAACTTGGGTACGATTGGGGAATGTCACTTTGTGAGCACCCCCGCTCGCCCGATCAAAGATCGGCCTCTACTAACCATGATATCAAGTTTTGAAAACATTATGTATTCTTATTCCGATTATTAGCCCAGATTTACTACGTGATGCGCACAGCATACAAGTACAGATTGGATCGCCTAAATTGGAACAACACATCTCATGTTTGTTTTGAAAATGGTTGCTACTCGCAAGTAGGCTTAAAATGCAAATTTTGCCACCCTCGGGTGGGCTTAGAAAACAAGATGATTTGCCACTCTCAAGTGGGCTTAAAACTCACAGCCAATGTATTATTCTAATTCAAATAACCCAACCTTCAGCCACAGGCATTCAAGCAGTTATATCACATAAGCAATTAGCCTCATGGTAAGCATGCTATCATGGCAGTCACTCACACGCATGCAAGAATGCTAAAGCATAAAACTTACCGAGTACTCCAAGCCAAAACAAAAGCTATGTTAGAGATCCATGCATGATCCTAACTATGCTGGAATGCCTAATGCAGCACATGCAAAATGCTACTACAATAGGCTCGGCTATTCTACAATGGCATGTGAAATGCTACAACTAACACGTATTCAACTCAGAATTGAAATACAATGTAGTTAGTATGATGCACCGAGCCCGGTGCATGCAAGACAGATGAATGATGCAAACATGCAAGCATAAGTATGCTAATTGAAACATGCCCGAATCTAACCATCATAAGCTGGTAAATAAAAGGGAGAAAGACGTGGGGTTGGAAGACATACATCACACGCACGCACACTTATTACAATTGTGCCCTCGCTCGGAGGGTCCGAATAAATAATACAGTCCGAATAATAATTACAGTCCGAATAATTACAAAATCGTAATTAATGAACAATTTAACTAGGAAAGCAAGTAAATTAGTATGCAAGCTTATGGACCGCCTCAGTTCTGCTCCGAATGATGAAAGATGCATGCTTGAGTTGCCTGGCGCGAAAATCCATTGCGATGTCCCGATTCGCCTCTGTTTGCAAGTAATGCCGGAATGTTGTGCAAGGCTTTAGAAAGCTACTGATTTCTGATTTGCTGCAACAGAGAGCAAGAAAGGGGCACAACATAATATTTTCGCATATGTATGCATGACTACTCTTCAGGGAGTGTAGTCCTCGATCCTCGTGCCACCCATTACGCATCTCGATCATGATGGCCGAGGAGTCGAATTGCACTACTCGATGTGAAATGAATGCACATATAAAAACAACGAGGCCTAGACTCCATCATGGTTAATCCGAAGTGTCAACAACCGGGAATTGAGACACGTTCCGTCACTTTGAGTATGAAACGTCCCTCGTTTCCCGTGCTTGGGCTAACTCATATCCCAAACATGATGGAAATGAGATGTCATACACAATGCGACTAAGAATACAACCTAGCATACGCAATACTATGGCATACACAATGCTCTAACATGCGACCTAGCATACACAATGCTATGTACTGAAATGGCATACACAATGCATGATGGACTTACACCAATATGAGTGGACCTCAGCCACACTCACATCGGTGACCATTAGATAACAATGAGACAACCGAAATGTGTGCACACATGCACGAATACCAAGGACCGAACCTAAGGCATGGAATGCCACTCTACCAAAGCATGGCAACGATGAAACATGACATGGAATAGCCTAAATTACAGCTCTAAAATAGCATGAAATATGGTCCCGAAACATGCAAATATGGCACACAAATGCAAGCTAGGAGGCCCGGGTACCGAAACTAGTGAAGTGCGTTACACTAGACGTACCCAAAGCAATGCACCAAAGGCAAAACCAGCCCAAAATAGACCCTAGGCAGGTTTGAAACAGTGGGGAAATGGCCTAAAATGATGGCTCGGAATGCAACGAAATGGAGCTTATTCAATGGTCGGTAAATGAGGCATACAAGCCCGACTCTCAAATGCATTTAAAGAGATGAAAACATGGCAACATGACATTCATATAAGCTCTGAAATTTGATGAAAAATGACCCCAAGGCATGAAAATACCTCAGTATATGCGTGGAATGGATCTCAAAACTCAAAGCTAAGCATGGACCTTGAACTACAAGCATGCAAAACTAACATCATTCAACCACAAGACCCAAAAAGAGAGCTAGGGAAGTCCAAAATAAGCACATTATCAGTTTAAGGCATAGCCAAAATATGCTAACATGAGGGGCTAAAACAACATGCAACCTAGGCTAGTAAGCATGGTTTACATGGTATGTACATGAAGCATAAGAGATCTCACCAAACCAGCCAAGAATAGGAACATGATATGTCAAATAAACCTCAAATAACCACTGAAATGCATCCAATGCATGTAAAAATGATGAGCTCCTTTGGAGGGCCATGCAAGGGGTTACTCAACACATACAACAAGAACACTTAACATGGCAAAACCAACTCTGAAAATCAATTCTGACAGCCCTAAAACTTACCAAATTGGCCCTGAAATGGGTCAAGGAAGTGCGCAATGAAAGGCCCCTTTGAGAGACCTTGAATGGAATTGTTCTACACATGCATTATAGACATAAAATATGGTCAAAGAGGCTCTGGATAGAGCTAAAGCAGACCTTGAAACTCACCAAATTGGGCTTAAAAAGTGACTTCACAACATGCACCCTTTGGAAGGCCAAAAGGGCCAACAAACAAGACACGGAGAGAGGGGGGTCACCCCCCTCTGATTTTGGCTCTCAAAAACACATCAGTGGCTAAGAGGCCAGACCAAGGACAATGCAAATGCTCACATGCATAGCTCAAAACATGAGGAAATAAAGCATGAAAGGGGGTAGATGACCCCAAACAGAAAAATTTCCTTAATCAAACTTCAAGAGGGGCTCAAAATAAGACCTTTTTTAGTTCATGTAAAATCTCAAAAATGCTTGTAAGTAAGGCTATGGCATCATGCAAAATAAGCCCTAAAAGAGAGATAAAGCATACAAGGATGTAGAAGACCTCAAACAGAAAATTATCCTTAATCAAACTTCAAGAGAAGCTCAAAATAAGGCACTTTACAGTTTATGACAAAGTCCAAAAATTCTTGCAAATAAGGCTAATCAATGGAGCAAAATAATGCAAGGAAAAGGGAAATGGAGACTTACCCTTGAAGAGCAGGTTTCCAGCAACTTCTAGACCAAGATGGGAGCTCCTTAACCTCTTCAAATCAGCTCCAAGATGCTTGGATGGATGATGGAGGTGTTGTACCAAGGGTCAGTGTGCAAATGGTGCAAGAAAATTAGGGTTTGGAGCTTGGAATAGTGAGATATGGAGAGAGAAGTGTATAAGCCTCTAACAAACTTGTTGAACCCTTGCAAATGAAGACAAACCTCTCCTTTATAGAGGAGAGGCTCCAAAGCTTCTCTAAGAAGCCTCAAATATCCTCCATACACGTGTATGGAGGATGGTCCAAATGCCTCCCAGTTGGCACAGCTGGATTGCATTCAGAGAGAGTAAAAAGCAAGATGCAGGCCGACCAGTTCAAGTGGCCGGCCGGCCACTCCCCCTGGTCGGCCGACCAGGGGTCAAAAGGTTCAAGGAGAAATGCTGGCAGGCCACCCCAGAAAGGTGGCCTCCCAGATGAGTGCAACATAGCTGTATGGTGGAAAATCAGAAAATGTGACCCAAGAGAGAGAAAAATCAGTTTTTTAGCGAGGTTCAAAAGGGTCAAGAAGAATTACTGGTCAGCCTATCCATATTGGTGGCCTCCCAGATGAGCACAACACAATGGTGGTATGAAAAGCCAGAAATTGTGGCTCAAAAGTGAGAAAAACCAGCTTTCTGTCAGAAAAATCGGCTTTAGGAGAGAGAAAAAGAGAAAACTAGTTTTCAAGGGGAAAAGGTGGCCTCCCCCCATACTACCACCTCCCTAACAATGAAAATAGGGTCCCTACCAAAAATAGACCAAGACAGATGCAAAACGAAGGTTCGGGGGCCAAAACGCGCAGTCCGGGGCCCCGAAAGCAGGCTGTTAGGTACCGAAAGTGGCGTGCGACCACGAAGGTGATCTCTCGGGCCACAGTGTCCCTCAAAAGAGAGGAAACAAGGTGTGTGCCAAAAACCGGAGCAAACAGAGGTAGTTAAGCGGTCTTGAATCGAGGCACACGGCCGACGGCTCCGAAAATTAGAAACTGGTCTCCAAACGGGAAAAATGGCCTACAACCACGAAACGTAGCCTACGACCACTGAGAGATGGTCTACGAGACCTCTCCCTCCCTTCGGAAAGAGAAAATAGAGAAAACAGGACCTGATTCGCAAACCGAGGCAAAGCATAAAAGAGTCCCGAAGTCCGGAGGCAAGGCTCGCAGCCGAGACTTTGAAATCTCAGAACGAGAACAATATGCATCGTCACTGAGCGCTCAATCGGTGACGTCTGAGTCTTAAGGTCGGTCAAAAATGGGGTGTCTACACTACTATTGTGATTAAATTTGACAGTAGAGTTCATTACATTTTTGTTGGGTGTTTAGGAAACAATAGGAAGTATATACATTTGTGATTGATGGAAAGTAATGACATGTGATACCCTATTGACATACACAAATTTCTCTAGAAGAAGAGACACGTAAAGGGTAGATAGACGATACCAATTTAAATGGCAGAGAAGGCTTCTGTTAATAATCCTTAGAAGGCTGTAACCTCTGCCCTGCCTATGTATTATTTTCCCTTGTTTAGAATGTCTGAAGGAGTAGCAAGAGAATTAGAAAAGAAGCAAGCTGCATTCTTTTGGGGTGGGTCTGAGATAAAAAAGGTCAGTTCATCTGGTTAAATGGGTTGAATTATCTAAGAGTGTAAAACAAGAAGGGCTAGGTATTAGAAGTATAAGGTTGGTTAATGACTGTATGCTGTTGAAGTGGTGGTGGTGGTTTGGCAAGGAGAAATATGCTTTATGGAGAAGAATCATTTGCAATATGTATAATATGGATTTCAATTGCTAGTACCCATCTCTTAGCTCAAGTAGTAGGCATTCTTGTGTGTGGAAAGGTATCATATCCATTGCTGAGAGGAACATCATTCTGCATGAGTTTTATTTTAATAACTTTCAGGTTAAGGTTGGGGATGGTCAAAGAATCAAATTTTGGAAGGACAAATGGTGCTCGAATCTCTTCTTGAAAGATGAGTTCCCTGCTCTTTATAGATTGGTTATGGAGAAGGTGGATTCTTTGAGGGTTTTGCGTGAGAGGAAGATGTATTTTGGGGATTGGGATTTTTAGTTTAGAAGAAGGTTGTGTAAGCTAGAAGAGACTGAAGTTACTAGGCTCTAGGATTTATTAGGATCTGGCCCTGTATTTAGAGATGATCTAAAGGATTGCTCATCTTGGGTAGCTACTACCTCTTTTGAGTTCTCTGTGTCAGCTACTTATAAATGTGTTGAAGATTCTCTTGGTCCCCCTCTCAATACTAGTGAGTTGGTGTGGATTAAAGCTGCTCCCCTAAAAGTCCAATTCTTTAGCTGGTTAGCTTGGAAAAACAGAGTTAAGACAGTGGATTCCTTGTACAAAATTGGTGTTATTCAAGCTAATGCTTCAACTCTTTGTGTGTTCTGTAAGTCTGAAAATGAATCAACGGGTTATGTTCTGTTACATTGTCATTTTTCTTGGAAAGTTTATGTTGGAGTTATGGTTTTTATATGCTTGTTTTGGGCCAACTTTAAGCTCAAAATTGAGTGGGTCCCACACATCTTTTGGGGTTGGTTCAAGAGGTGACGTGTTCCTTGCCGCATGACAAGTCACACAGTATAAACAATTCGTCAAAACCATTTATGAGTGAATGAGAACTTGATATCATTTTCGGGTTCATGGAAAGGGAAGTTGAAAAGGTGAATGTGGGTTTCCTTTATATGGTTGTCCCGCATTGGAAACTTAATAGAATTTATGTGTGTATAAAAGTTCTAGGTGGCAATGCTTGGGTTGGGCCCCAAGTTTGTAGAAGAGATGAGTTATGAACAAAGTGGGCCTTGACTCAAACCACCATACACGCGCGCGCCGCCGCCCGTCCGTTCGTCCGTCCGACTGGGCCCAGTTATGGGTCGGGTTGGTCCTTATATTAATTTTTTCTAAGAATTCAAAATTAATTCAAATTCTCTGTCCAACATTGTGCATCTTCCAATCCGAAATTCCCAACAGATTTAAACTGCCCAGCAGTTCCGGACAGTTTTATTTCTTCCCAGATAGATTCAAATCTGTTTCTACACCTATTCGGTTTGAAATTCATACCTGTTTGGCCCTATAAATACAAACCATCTTCCAACATTTTGATGATTCCGAAAATCTTTTGTCTTACATTCCTTTGTGCTCTCTTGCATATATATTCTACATATTATTTTAGAAAATTTTTGAGAGTATAGAACACAGGTTTTGTTCACTGTGCAAATTGTTTGGAGTGTTACTACAATCTGTGTAAAGATTATTGTATCTTGGGAGATAGAAGCCATTTATCCGTAAACACCGAAGCATGACGAATCTGTCTTAAGGATAGAGTGTCACACATTCGACTTGATATATTTTTATGCTTTTTCATTTCGATAAATAAATTCTATAAGTAATTTATTTTTATTTGTTTGATTTGGTTCCAAGTTATTTGTTTCACATAGAAGATTGTTGCAACAGTTTGGGCTGTAATGCTAAATTGGTGGGAGGTGCAAAGGGCCTTACTGGGTATTGTAGAAGGTGTACTACTATGGTGGAATGGAGAACGGCTTAACAAGAAAGAAAAGCAGTTATGGAGTGTAATACCTTTGGCTGTCTCACGGTCTATTTGGAAGATTAGAAATGAGTGTGTGTTTCATCCAACTATTCCTAAAGCTGATGATTTGTGTGACTTGATTAAGATTAGAGTTGCTCTGTGGTTGAAATCAAGCTTTAAGGAGTTTTTCTTCTCAGTGCAAGATTTCCTGATCAACCTAAGACAGATCAAATGTTGCTTGGGGAGTAGAGGGACCTGTGGATGACTTTATGTTTTTATGGCTAGTTTTTTCTCCTCCGTTTGTTTTTTGTTGGTTTTTGTTTTTGTTGGCCTCTGTTTTGGCTTGGTTTCTTGGGTTGGTGTCTTAGTCTCACTAACTAATAGTGGTGCTAGCAGATGATTGTACAAGATTCTCGATGCCAACCTAGTTGGAATCGGATTGTTTTGCTATAATGTTTTTTGCGCCGTCCCCTTTTATTGATGTTTGTAATTGCTCTTTTATTTCATTATCATTAATAAAGTGCTTCTTTTGACTGTTTGGCTAGTTTTTTCTCCTCAGTTTGTTTTTTGTTTTTGTTGGCCTCTGTTTTGGCTTGGTTTCTTGGGTTGGTGTCTTAGTCTCACTAACTTGGTGCTAGCAGATGATTGTACAAGATTTTCGATGCTAACCTAGTTGGAATCAGATTGTTTTGTTATAATGCTTTTTGCGCCATCCCCTTTTATTGATGTTTGTAATTGCTCTTTTAATTCATTGTCATCAATAAAGTGCTTCTTTTGACTGTTTCAAAAAAAAAAAAAAAAAAAAAAAAATCTAATTAAGTTTAGTACTTGTTGAATGTATTATTTATGTGAAAAAAATTAAATTAATTGAATATCAATAATTACATATTTAAATTATATATATATTTTAAAAATAAATATTTCATTTTTAATTGGAAAAGAAGAATTTGGTCGTTTGGTTAGGGTTGACTTTTTTTTGACCTTCAGTTTTTTAAAAATTATATTTTTTAATTTTTAGATTATGAATTTAAATAGTGATTTAAAAATAAAAAAGAAAAATGTAGGTGAAATATAAATAAAATGTAATTAAGTTTCACTTTCTTTCTTTCTTCCTTTCTTTCTTTTTTTCCCCCTAAATTTCTACTCAAATTTATTACTGAAACACAACCTTAAAGAATCATGTCACAAGTAACAAAAATGCTAGAGGTCCCAAAAATTCTACCAAAAGTTTTACCAAATGTCTCACATGGTGTGGGACCCACATGGGACCCACATTCTGTGGGTTCCACACCCATATGAAACATTTGGTAAAACTTTTGATAGAATATTTGAGGTCTCTAGCATTACAAGTAATACATTCACTTGACCGGCTGCTACAAACAATAAAATAAAATAAAATAGTCGGTGAACGGTTCCTATAATAACAATAATATTCATTCACTATAAATAATACAAACTAATGCATTCGGTTTTGAATGGCACAATAAAATATAAGATAAAATATTCTTATCTCCTTAAAGTTTTCTAAATTCTAATTTTATTAATTTTGTTCTTGAGTTATTTGTTTGAGTCAAAATGTAAGAATTTCAAAAGACAATCTAAATAATTAACAAAATAAATGAACACATCTATTAATTTTATCGATTTCACTCCAAAACTTTTTAATTTGAGTAAATGATGAAATCCCAAAATAGCAGTCTAAATCAGTAATCGATACACTTAAGTAAAATGTGCGTTTTATGAGTGAAATTCGTTAATTTGCTCTAGATTTCTTCTCTTCCATAATAATAATAATAAAGAACAAATTAATAGAAGAATAAAAAATTATTAGACAAAGCAACATATAAAATAAACCTTGTAATTACTTGTATATTGGATCATAGCAGTTGGCGTGTTTTGACTATCAACTTCAATGGTTTTATTATTTTAAAACCTTGTAATTACTTGTATATTGGATCATAGCATTTGGCGTGTTTTGACTGCCAATTTCAATGGTTTTATTATTTTAATTAGTGTCTAACAACCATAAAATACAACAAAATTTGAAATATTCTAGGGACTAATTTTATGTATTGTGGACCTTATTAATGCAAGAATATTTCGCGTGTTTTGATTGTCAACTTCAATGGTTTCATTATTTTAATTAGTGTCTAACAACCATAAAATACAACAAAATTTGAAATATTCTAGGGACTAATTTTTTGTATTGTGTGGACCTTCTGAATGCAACTACATAATGTTTTTATTGGTATATCCTTCGTACAAGTTGTCGAAATATATATATATATATATATTTTTCCCTTCTATAAATTAACATGGATTTTCATGTTTTATTGTCATTCAAAAAGAGTGATTATTTGATTCGATTTCGCTATAATTCAAACTAATGTTTCCCTTGCTTGTAGGCTGTATACCCACTTGCTTTTAGGCTATATTCCCACTTGCTTTTAGGCTTTGCCACATCATCCACAACTCTATATATAATTCTTCTTTGGTTTTCAGTTTCCTCACACTTGTTGACCCTGGGCTAATCTAACTTTTTCATTATTTCATCTCATACAAAAACATTTTCGCTGTTTTCTTTTTCTTTTTCTTTTTTCCTTTGTTTTCTTTCTTCATTCATGGCTTATGAGCTTAGGATATGGTTTGCGGTGTCAATAATATCATTGGCGTTGCAATCATTGGTTCATGGTAAACCACAAGTACCTTGTTACTTCATATTTGGAGATTCATTGGTTGATAATGGCAACAATAATGCCCTTCAAACTATTGCAAAAGTAAATTACCTACCTTATGGTATTGATTTCCCTGAAGGGCCAACTGGAAGATTTTGCAATGGTCGAAATTTGGCAGACATAATCGGTTTCTCTCTCTCTCTCTCTCTCTCTCTATATATATATATATATATAATATCAAAATTCTGAAGGGCCTACTACACATAATCTATACTTATTACATCCAAAATTTTGAAACTTATTCACTGCGATTATTGCTGGTAATGTATTGTTCATAGCATACTTGTAATGGGTAATCACTATCAAAATAATTGTTGATTTTATCCAACTTCGCCCAACATCAATTTTGCATGCATATTTTTCTAGACATTACCTCTGTTTTCAAAATCTACATAAAACACAATGGAGTCGTTTAATTTCTATTAGACATCAAATACCAGCAGGATAATTGTTTTTATTTTTTTATTTTTGTTTGGACATTGTACTGCAAGTTTCCTTTGTTAGCTTTCATATGTTCAAGTTGGTAAATCATGGTTTTCATGCTTATTGGCCACAATTATCAAGCTCAATTTAAGTACAATTTTCAGGTCAACTGCTAGGTTTTGACAAGTTTATACAACCCTTTGCAACTGCTAGAGGTTCGGACATCCTCATGGGAGTAAATTATGGATCTGGAGGAGCTGGAATTCGTGATGAAACCGGGCAACAACTGGTAATCATCTATGTAGATATGTGCTTGTGATGGTGTGCATGTGCATGTGTGTGTGTGCATATTGTTTCTTAAATACCCCATTGTGGAGGCCAAACGTAGAGAAAATGAGACTTGTGTTATGTATGGTTAAAGAAAGAAAACAACAATATACCTTTGATTAATTTTTTGCAACACAAGTCTTCAAAATTTTCATTGATGAATTGTTAGGGCTTGTTTGCTTTGTATCTCAAGACATAATTTCTAAAAAAAAAATTCAAAATTTTGTTTGGTTCAAATTTTTTGATAAAAATTTTCAATATCACTTTCTCTCTCCTACCTATCAATCAATCACTTTTTTTTCTCTCCTCTTTCGTTTTCAATCGTTTTTTTTCTCACATACATCTACTTAATTACAACAAAATATCAAATCATTCCAAACTCTCAAACTCCAAAACTTTTTTCAAAATATTCAACCAAATAAACCAAAAAAATTTCTAAACTCTCTCCCCTTTTTTTTTTTGAAAATTTCTCTCAAAATACAAATTAAACACACCCTAAATTTAGTGTTTGGTTGGAGAGAAAGTCTGACCCTAGGTAAATAAAAAAAAAATTGCAAAATTGTGTTTCTGTAACCACTCCCATAAGATAGCGTAAATAGACATAACATGAAGACAATTCTTTGTTTTTACTTATTTTTTCTTCTTCTACAGACAAATCATATTTGAGGTAGCTACAATTGCAAGTTTAAAATGCATATTAACTTTTCTATAATTAAACAATAACTCATCATTGCAAATTACTATTTTAAACAAGTTGTCAACATATGCTCAAGGTTAAACATTCCATAGAATCTAGTACAGTTAATATTAAACTTTTCATATTTTTTACCAGGGTGCTCGGATCAGCATGAATAAGCAGCTACAAAATTATCGAACGACCATATCACACATTGCCACCTTACTAGGAAGCAAAAAAGCAGCTGCAAAATATCTAAACAAGTGTTTGTTTTCAGTAGGAATGGGCAGTAATGATTATATTAATAACTACTTATTACCACAGATTTACCCTTCAAGCAGCCTATATACCCCCGACCAGTATGCCACAGTACTAATTCAACAATACTCTCAGCAGCTAAGGGTTTGTATTACAATTTCTACATTATTCATTTTCTTTTTTTATTACAAATTTTAAAGATTTTTTTTTTTTTCTTTTCATTAAAATGGCTGTATATTTGGTGGTGTCCCCCCCCCAACTTTTCTTTCTTGTCTACGATAGACACTGTACAAATATGGAGCAAGGAAGGTAGCCATCTTCGGACTTGGTTTAATAGGGTGCACTCCTGGTGAAATAGGTAGTCATGGAACAAATGGATCTGCATGTGTGGACATGATCAACAATGATGTTAAACTGTTCAATGACCAGTTTAAGTGTCTTGTTGATGACCTAAATAAAGATCTCCCTGATGCACAATTTATCTTCATAAATGTTACTCAAATTTCATCAGGAGATCCATCTGTTATTGGTACGTTACTTCAATCTTCTACTTAAATTTGTATTGCATCTGTTACTATCCATGTTGTAAATCTTCTATAGAATGCAATTAAGTAGAATACTTGGATCATTTATTTGTATCAGGTATTACAGTTACAAATGCTCCATGTTGCACTGTATCGCCAACCACGGGACTATGTGTGGCTAATCAAGTTCCATGCAATAATAGGAGCACGTTTGAATTCTGGGATGCATTTCATCCAACAGAGATTGCTAATGTGTTAGTTGGATCAAGAGCATACAATGCTCAGACTCCATTAGATGCTTATCCATTTGATATTCGTCGACTGGCTCAGCTCTAATAACAATTTTTTTTTTAATTTTTTTTATTTCTATTTTTTTTGTGTTTCTTGTTTCTTGTTTTTTGTTTGTTGTTTGTTGTTTTTGCTTTTGTTTTTGTTTTCAATCAATAGTAGAAGAATAAGGGAGCGAGGTTGAAATAGTACAATAATCATATTCCCAGGCTTATTAAAATTCAGTTGCCGTTAATTATCTCCAATAAGGTATGCTTCAGTAGTATTAATACTTAAAGTTTTCTTATGTGAATGTCACACTGTTGTCTCATTTATTTCAATAAAAATTGTTGTCTCAGTTCAATAAGATGACTGCATGGAATTATGATAAGAAGAATTTTAATTAAATTCCTTCTTATCTTTTAATGTAATGGCATGTAGATTTTTTTTTAAGCTGTAGCATTAAGGTTAGCCGCCGATAAAGCCATGTTCAAAGTTAGGGTCTTGGGGACACAATACACACTTCTAGACAATTACGGATCACATTTTTTTTATCAGTGTTACATTTAAGGTTCTGTTGATTTCATATTTGGTAGATTTCGATCGCTCTATCAGGTATTATTCAAATTCTCACTCCTCGTATATGATAATCATATGTCCAATATGTTTCTTGTTAATGATTTCTAGAATTGGATTCCTTGAACTAGGAATGTGTTCTTCACTCAGCAACTAAGATTTTATTTTAATAAAAAATAAAATTAAATTCAAATGTTTTTGGCCCAAAAAGATTAGAAGCCCAACCCAACCACGCACCCGCCCGACCGACCGGACGGACAGTGGCGCGCGCGCGTGTGTGGTGATTTTTGGGTCCAATGGGTCTAGCCCATTTTGCCCATAACCTCTCCCTCTAAAACACTTGGGTACCCTTTGGGGCACACCCCAAGTATCTAACCCAAGCCTTATAAACCCTTTCAAAACTTCCCACCAAATCAATGTGGGACAAGCCAATTTACAACCTTAAGGAATTTCCACCAAAACTCCATTTCCATGGAGCACACTTTGGCTTCAATTTCCCATTCACTCGGTAATGGTTTTGAGCAACCAAATATACCACGTGAATCACAACGCGGCATAGAACGCGTTACCACTTTGACCCGAGTAAATCGACACTCGGGGCCCACCTAAAAAATAGACCGAACTTAGGAAAAAATTCTGGTTTTATCCAGAATTTTATAACCATTCCAACACTATGTCGTAAAAGTAAGAATGCAAAATATTGGGAAGTTAATTGTAAACTAATGATTCTATTGGGTAACATTTACATCATGGAAATATTAACTTTTTTAATGAAAATTAAATAAATCAAATAATTAACACAAATATATACTTTTAAAAGTGAGAAAGAGAAACTCCAAATATATTCATGCCGAAAAGTAAGTTATACATGCTAATGGTTTTCCTTGATTCTTATCAATAAAACTTATTTTACTGATAAAAAAAGACATACATACAATATTCGAACCTCTCTTGTTGAGAAAAATTTCCCATTTGTATTTTGACAATTAATTGAAATACGCTTCAAATTGGTGTGACTTTTAGTTATCCCTCTTTGAAGGTGTGATTGTATCAACAACGAGGTGAGTCTTCCCTAAATCTTGTTTTGATGGAACAAAAACTGTGGGACTAACAATTCTTTAAATGGGAACAAAAGCTGTTGGACTAACAATTCTTTAAATGGGAACAAAAGCTGTTGGACTAACAATTCTTTAAATGGGATAGCATTGCAAGGAGAGCATCCAACAAGGAGGATGGATACCTGTGGTTAAGCAAAGAGGAAGACAAGATGTCATGACCCCAACCCACCCTTAGAGGTTAGTGACATTACCGGCCAGTAATTATAGATTACCTACGGCCTCTTAATCAAAATACAAAATAGTTAATAATTATGAGACTTGAAGCAGAAGCATACAAAAGAAAAGACTAAGTCCATTGAGCAGTGTTTTACATGAAAACAAAAGTTTGATAACATTTCATAACATCAACTTACTTATAATATTGCATCCAGGACAATTTCAACCTTTAATAGTTACATGTACATATCTTACAAAAAGCTTAACATAACGAAGGCAAAACAAAAACAAAAGCCTCAACACGGAGGCACTTTATTAGAGGCTTCACAAAAAGGTGGACTCCCAAGCAAACTCTCTAAGGTTGATCATCTGGATGCTCACCTATATACGTATAGGGAAAGGGGGTGAACTCAAAGCCTAATGAGTAATACCAACGTAAAGGAGTTAATGAAATTTTCAAATTTATGATAGCATTGTTATCACATTTCAAAGATAATACATATATAGGTTTCAACAAACCTTTTTTTTTTTTATCGGCAAAAAAGAACTTTATTGATGGAATAAACAAGAACACAATACAAAGCAAATTATATCAATAAAGAAGGGGAGAGTGCAAAAGTATCACAATGAACTAAATCATCCCAACTAAGTTGGCACGAAAAAGCCCATCCTATCATTCAGCAAACCTTTTATAATTAAACTAACTATGTGATATATTCGATAGCTATAAACAAAATAAAGCTTGGCAGAACTACCTTTGGTCCATTTCAGGGCAGAATGAGTTCTCAATACTTTGGTCTGCAAAGAAAAATACTATGGGTATGCTTAGTTTGCATTTGGGAGATGAGTTTTAGAAAAAAATTTCTAAAAAATTGTTTGGTTTGAGTTTTTCTCAAAAAATTTTCAAAATCAATTTCTCTCTCTTACACATCAATCTATCACTTTTTCTCTCTTCTCTCTCCTCTCTCCTTCTCAATCACTTTTTCTCTCACACACATCTACTCAAATTCTCCCAAAATATCAAATCATCCCAAACTTCCAAAAAAACAACTCTCCCAAAATATATAACCAAACAAACCAAAAAAATTTCTAAACTCTCTCCCTAAATTTTTTTTCAAACATAACTCTCCCAAAAACAAACCAAACAAGCCCTATATATCTCAAATGTTGGCTCGAGTGATAACATGACTGCTCCAATGGTCTGCAAAATTTCACGACTTTGAATTTTGCTGAAATGGCTTCCAAACATATTTTCAAAACTTGGAATCATGCATGGCTTGGTCAAAAATATGAAAACACTTCAGAAAACATAAATACATGATCATTGATAAACAATTTTCTCAAAACCCTTTTAAATTCATCAAAATCAAAGGTAAAAAATTTATGCATGTAAACATTTTCAAACTCTTCATCTCTGTTCTTCAAAACATGAAATAGAGAGTACAAATTCATTGAAATTTCAAAAAAAAACTATGCAAAAGGTGGGCGCTCATGCATGCAAGAACTTAAAAACTCAAATAAAAAAAGATGAAATATCACATAATCTTCCATGAATCATGATTCTAGCTCAATTCATCAAGTTCTTGCCAATTCCTTCCAAATTAAATGTATATGATTCTAATTACTTCATGAATTCAATTATTAGGAGAGTTAATTACAAGAATTTGGTTTGAGTCTCTTCATTAATTACAAGATTAAAATATTGACTTTCTTCATCAATTCCTCGTCTTCCCTTCAATTCCTTCAAGAACGCGAGCCATCCCTCTCCCTCTCTCTAAGTTTTCTCTCTAGCACAAAAATATAACACACACATCCCTCTTGACCCATTAGCCATAGTTTCACACAAACACACACTCTTAAAGGTTCTAGATGAGTCTACAACTTAAACCATGAATGCATTAACTAAAACACTAATTATGTGTTTACTTAATTAAATATCACTTAGTCTTGATTAATTATGGTCACCACATAACTTAATTAGTTTAGTTAATCTCAATTAAGGCTTAATTTAATCTTAATTTTACTAATCTGAATCTAATTTGTAATTAATCTCCCATAACGCTCTAGACATTAAATTAAACTGATTAGGCTTGTCACTTATATTTTTCTTAAATCATCTTGGTTCTAAATTTTTGATTTGGAATAAAATACCTTAACAAAATTTACTACACACATAACACACATAAATCAAACACATATGATATGCAATCAAAATTCAGAACTTATATAATTAAATAAATGCAAAATGAAATGCATGCTATGGTTATCACACAAGGTTCATGGAGGAAAGGGGAAGAGAGAGACTATTCACTGTGTTTGTAGACAACATACCAAACATGATGGATCTTAAGAAGCTGTTCAACCTGTTTACAAACTTTGGTAAGTGAAAGATGTATTCATCCCACAAAAGAGGAGAAGAATGACAAACACAAGATTTGGGTTTGTTAGATTTGACTGCCCTATGAGAGCAAATGTAGCTATACAAAAAGTGAATGACTTATGGATGGAAGATAAAGCTCTAGTAGTTAAAAATGCAGAGTGCAGAAAGGGGCAAGGATATAAGACGAATCGACCACAACCTTAGATAAGAAGACAATTTGTACCTGCTAATGAAGGAAAGCATGGTAGAAGTCGACCTACACAAAAGAGGTCATTTGCTGAGGTAACAAAAGAGGATAACATAGAGAGGAAAGAAAGTATTTCCATAAAGGCTGATGAAATAGGTAATGGATGGTTATATAACAGTGTGATCATTCGACCTAACGTTAAGTACATTAACATTGATTTGGAGGAAAAGTTGAAAGCAAGAGAGATGGAGGATATCATAATTAGAAAAGGAGAAGGACATCAAGTAGTAGTATCATTCCAGTAAAAGAAGGAGAAGATTTCTAAAATGAAACTAATAAAGAAATGGATTATGGATTGTGTAGACATCCTATTTTTGACCGATCTCAAGACTTAGACGTCATCGCTTGTACGCTCGATGATTACAATTTTATTTGTTTGCTTTGACTACCCAAAGTCCTCGGTGGGACACCCTGTCTTTGAGCCTTTAAAGTTTGTCAATTTTGTGCTTTGTTTTGGACCAAAACCTTGTCGTTTCAAGCCTGAAACTTGTGGTGACTTGTCGGCCACCACCTTGGGTTTTCGGCCATGGCTCATGGTTATCGGCCATTGGTGTGGCCGGTCGACTACCAGTGGTGGGCGACGACCACCAGTGTCTTTTTCCAGATATTTGTTGACAGATGTGACAGCTGTTAGCACACTGAGTTGCATCTCCCTACACATGTATGGTAGGATGTTCCTAAGCTCAATGGTTGTTTTTCTATATATAGGGGGGTTCCTCCCCCATTTTTGAAAGTTAGCAATTTTGGAACAAAATTCTCTCTCTTTCTCTCTCTCTCTCTCTCTCTCTTTACATTTCTTCCTCTCTCTAGCAATTTTGTGCATAGTTGCTTGGATACACTCCACTTTTGTCTATCAATCCTTAACAAGCGTTTCTAGTATTTGGGCTGAGGTAGCTTGGGACTTGTTTTGAGCTCTAGGAGGAGGTTGTGACTTGAATTTGTGCCTAAAATTGTGCCTTGGCTTCAAGAGGTATAGCACTCTCATTTTATATTTGTTTTGCACACTTGCTTTGCCACCTTTTTCAACTATTTTGGGGCTAGTTTTGAACTGTCAAAAACTCTATTTGTATGGCTTAAAAGTGTTGGTTTGAGGCCGTTTTCAGTTAAGGGGTGGTTCACCCTTCGTACTTTTTAGTTTGGAAAGCCTTTGTACCTTTGTTCACTACTTTCAAACCAACTTTTTTGGGCCTTTTAACCACTGAATTTCAGTGGTTTTTCAGTGGCAAAAAACTCATTTTGAAGTCCAAAATTGAAGGGTTAAGCCTCCTCTCCTTGTGTCTTGTTTGCATGCCTAGTCAGCCCCATGCATTAGCTTAATGTTTCGGCTTTTTATGGCTCAAGTCCAGCATGTTTTACTGTAATAACCCGACCCTCATACATGTTCTCTGTTATGTTTTCGGACCCTCTTTTATGATTTCGAATGCTTATTGTGAAATCCTATGAGGAATTAAAGTTAAGTAAGTGAAACATATGTTTAAGGATGTCTATCTGTTCAACACGAAAAGTATCTGTTACATTAGAAAGTTTGAATCAGAAATTGGAGGCCTTAAGGTCTTAATTATTTGAAAATGATTTCATATATGTGATTAGCATAATTTTTACGTAATATTAGGCATTTTTGTGAAATTTCAATTTGGAATGCTTAAACGATTGAATTTCGTCCTTATTCACCTATATTTATATATGTATGCTTCCTCCTTAGACAATTGTTTTAGCCCTAGTGATGATCTCAAATATTGTTGGAAAGGAGAAACTAGAGAGGAAGGGGAAATCCTCAAGAAGAGAAGATTAGAATCTTGTGAGGGATTGTAAAATTCGAGATTCAAGGTATGGATGTTGCTGGAATCCCTCTCTTGTTGAGTTCTCTCTCAAATTATCTCTTTTTGAATGATCGGGTACATTAGAGTGTGTAGAGATGAAAGTAATTTCTTCAATTGATTGATGTTTAATTGAGTTGCTTATGCATGTTTGTGAAGAAACTAGTTTTATGTCTTATTTACTCATGAAAGTCATGAAGAGTATAGATATATATATATATATATATAGTTATGATGTTATATGATTTTGGATGCAAAAAGGAAATTAGATTGTGGGTGAGAATTTAAGAACTAGTTCTAACTAGATTAATGTATGTATTTGAGGGTTCTATGAACATGGATTTTATGTTATTGGCTATCAATTAAACATGCTAAAATGAGCCTTGAGAACAGGGGAATCGCCGCACGTACGGGAGTCACTGCCGCACGTGCGGCAAATGTTGAATTTTGAAGGTTTGGTTCTGCTTAAAAAGCACGTGTGGGAGAATTTTGCCGCACGTGCAGGGGAGTTTGCCGCACGTGCGGGACTCACAGCCGCACGTGCGGCTCATGCTGAAAAACACTATTTGCGTTTTACGTGTAGAATCCTCTAATATTGTCGAAATATATATTTGAGGCCTTTTTGGTATTGATACGCTCCTTCGAAGTGAAGTGAAACAGAAGGTAAATTGAGAAGGAAAAATTAATTAATGTATAAGTTTTGAATGTGTGCAGGACACACTCCGGGAGGAAGTAACACGTCATCTCAACACTGTGAGTAATAGTACGAAGATATACATTTTATTTATCATTGATAACTACTATCACTAATGCTTTGTTTCTTGTAAGTGTTACACGAACATGTTACACGAATATTTATGATGATTGAAAGTCAATGTGAACGTTGAAAGATTGGCATACATCGGTATGACTTTGAAATGACTATGTTCTGTTAATAACGAATAATAATTCTCTGTTAATTATAAGCAAACCACATCGTTTCTGAATGAATATATGGAATTATGTTCATCTTTAAATCAAGTATTTGTATGAAACTAAGATTATTCCATTGTGATACATATGGACCTAAGGTCGTTAAGAACCCATGACAAACATGCAAATGTGTAACATTCTTATGGGACTCACGTTAGGATGTGGGTTATTCTGTCCTTATTAAGCATATGGTAATGATATATGTGGCCTCAGTTAACAGTTGTTATTATTATTATTCAATTGTCTGCGAGACACCTGTATTAATTTGTAACCAAGCTATGGGAAACTTATGGGCATTGTTACATAATGGTATTCTACGAAAACTGGAATTATTTCTATTACTATTCCAATTATGCTATGCTAAGACATGATATGATGATTCGGTCTTTAAGACTCATGAAATTCTGGTATGGAGCAAAGTGCTGTACGGAACTAAGTACTGCAATGCGAGTTACCTCTAGAATCCGTACGAGCCACCTCTTGAGTCCATACATATGTGAAAGTTATGAGGCCAATGGCCATTTTGTATGAAGTATGAAACAAAGTGCTGTACTGAACTAAGTGCTGCAATCCGAGTTACCGCTAGAATCCGTACGAGCCACCTCTTGAGTTCATACATGTAAGACAAGAGCTTTATGCCATTACATGGGCTTTATGCCAATCTGATAAGGACTTAAGCCGTTCTGGTATGAAACAAAGTGCTACACGGAACTAAGTGCTACGATGTGAGTCACCTCTAGAATCCGTGTGAGACACCTCTTGGGTTCATATATCTATGTTTCAAGGGCTTTAATGCCAATCTATGTTCAAGGGCTTTTTATGCCATATGTTTCAAGGGCTTTAATGCCAATGTGTTTCAAGGGCTTTTTATGCCATATATTCCAAGGGCTTTTTATGCCATATGTTTCAAGGGCTTTAATGCCAATGTGTTTCAAGGGCTTTAATGCCAATGTGATTCAAGGGCTTTATGCCATTCTGATAAGGGCTTCATGCCATTTTGTTAAGGGATTCATGCCATTTTGTTAAGGATTTCATGTCGTTTTGTTCAGGGCTTTAAGCCACTGTGTTTAAGATTGGGGCCAAGGCCGCTCTGTAAACGATACTTTAAGTATAAATGATTTTGAACATGACTATGCTATACAATGTTAAATGAAATCCGTATTTTGAGTGACGAAATGTTTCATATGATAAGTAATTTCTGAAATGAGAAAAATGCTATGAACTTTTGATATGTTTATGACATGATACGCTTTCTGGATAATTTTCCCAAAATGCCTAGATGCACTATGAAACCCCGAATATTCAAGATATGACAAGTTTTTTGAAAAAGATACTTTGCTATGCATATAGAAATAAATAAGCCATATGTTCTCTTTATTGATAAATGCACGGATATGTATTATAATTCACGTTGAGCATTGAATTGTTATGTGCTATTATTCACTGAGCTTGACTCACTCTATTCTATGTTTGTTTCTGTAGGCACTCAAACTGGAGGTCAACCTTAACTTGTAGCTTTTGCTACCCAATTGTCAATCCCTGAGCATCTAAGCTCCTAGATGTTGATCGTTCAAGTTATGGAGTTTTGCTAAGTTTTTAATTTGTACCCTACATGTCTGTTAAGATCGATGTATATGTATACGTACATAGTTGTCTTCAGATGCACGTCTCTGTATATTTATCTGCATTATGTAATTTGTGATCCTGGCATGGTAGTGATAGCTCAATGGGTATTATGTTACGCTATTATATATTAATATATGCTTCCGTTCAAGCCCCATAAGTTATGTTCATCAGGTTTTAGGTCCGTTTCTGAGGTGGTCATGCCCAAACTTTTAGGGGCGGGTTTGGGGCGTGACATTTACACTCTGTTTTGAACTGTTTTCCCATTGTTTTGGCTGTTTGGTCTCTTTTGAGTCTTGTTTTGCATAGTTGTAGTGTAAGTCCTATCACTAGCTTGGTGTTTTAAGGCTTTAACCACCATTGGTTTGAGTTTATGGCATTTTTTAGTGTTTTTTCTCACATAATTTCAGCACTTATAATCTCTGTAATCTTTCTCATTTCTTCACTTTTTCATTTTCTTTGAGGGTTGTTTCAACCTTAGGGTTGTTTAAGCTTGAGCTTGAGGCTCATGCTTAATGGTTTAATCCTCTTTCGAGGGCTCATTACCAACGACATGAAGCTTCTCTCATGCCTTAAACTGTCCCTTGGTTGACGCTCCTTTCATCATAGAAGACACTCACCAATGGACTAATTGATTAAAAAATGATTTGGTAATTAAAATGTGTAAACAAAATGATCAAGTAAAAGAGGCAAGATAAGCATTCTTTGTGTTGCGTTGCGTGTGTTCAAATCGGATGTTAGTTTGAACATAAGGAAAATGGAATATTTCATACTCAAAAGTGATGAAATGTGCCATTTTCCTAGGTCTCCATTGCCCTTGATCATGCATGATAGGGTAATAGTCATTTTAAGTCTTGTTTTGTATTTATTAAACTTACACAATTGATTTCGCAAGCCATCATTTAATGAATTTGCTTGATTGATGGTTTATGAACCCAAATTTTGTCCTTCCTTTGATTTCCCCACGAAAATGAGAGGCAAAGTGTGCAAACAACCCTTGAGAAATACATTGTTTTGCTCTGTTTGCTCTTTGATGCAGCAAGGAAGTCTAGGTTATCAGTGGTCGATAGCTACCATCAGTGGCCGACAGCCACCATCAGTAGCCGACCGGCTCCTTGTCGGCCATTAGTGAAATTTTCACAGTGTGTTGGTAAGGTGGATCAGAGGTGTTCTGGAAGTGGGCAGAATTTTTGGTGTTCAATGCACAAACAGAGGTATTCAGCAGTAAGGCAGTGGCTTTTCGAGTGGAAACCGCACGTGCATGAGCCTCCATTGCATTTTAAGCTTATTTAACATTTAAATACCTAGCATAAATATGTGTTGTAATTAATTAGTTGTAGCTAATTAAAAGTTGTAAATAATTAGTTAGTCTAACTAGTTATTCAATTCTTTTCTGTAATTAGTTAACTAGAATAGTTAATTAATTCGGTTTGTAATAATTAGTTAACTAGAATAGTTAATTAGATTCGAGTTTTGTAATAATTAGTTAGCTTAATTAGCGTAGCTAGTTAGCTTTTATTCATTTGGACCCTTCTTCGCAAGGGCGTAATGTTGTAATAAGTGTGCGTGCGTGCGTATGTGAATGTCTTCCAACCCCACATCTTTCTCCCTCTTACTTAACCGCTTCGATGGTTAGATTAGGAGCATCATGTTTCAATTAGCATACCTTATGCTTGCATCCATTCATTTCGTATTGCATGCACCGAGGCTCGACGCATCATTCAAACTGCATTACAATTTCAATAAATCTTTGAATACGTGTTTAATTGCATATGATCAAATCGGTCCATATGTCATATTAGTAGCCGAGCCTATTAATTGCATTCTTCGCATGCATTGCATTAGACATCTTGTATAGTTAGGATCATGCATCTTTCTAACTAGTTTTTGTTTTGGCTTGGTGTACTCGGTGAGTTTTTATGCTTTAGCATACTTGCATAAGTGTGAATGTTGCCATGATTGGCATGCTTGCCATGAGGCTATGTGCTTACTTGCTAAACTGCGTGAATGTCTGTGGATGAAGGCTTGTTGTTTGAATTGAAACAATTCAACAAATGTATGTTTTAAGCCCACTTTGTTGAGTGGCAAATCATGTTTTAAGCCCACTATGTTTGGTGGTAAATTCACAAACTTTGAACTCACTTGAGGTGGCAAATTCAAACCATTTTCATAAACAAACATGAGTTGAATTGTTCCAAATTGAGCAAATTAGTCTATACTTGCTTATGCGCATCACATAGTAAAGTTAGCCTAATAACCAGAATAAGAGCACATAATGTTTATAAAAAAATCATATCATGATTAGTAGAGGCTGATCTTTGATCGAGTGAACGGGGGTGATCAATTCCTGACCTTTCCCTCTCGTACCTAAGTTCCCGAACCGAGGCAACTTTGGTGATGACGGACACGTGGCCTTTGGCATGAGTCACGGGTTTCCTAAATTTTCCCAAGATAAAATATTTAGGTGGCGACTCTGTATTTGGCAAAGCAGTCCAATTTTCCCATTTTTGATCCTAAAATCAATTTTTCAAAAGATTTGTCAGATTTGGACTCTTTGGTGATTATTAGTTTCACATTGCACTTGTGAGATTAAATTCAGAACCGCGGGAGTCTGAACTGTAGGGCTTCTTTCAAACCTTTCGAAAGGGGGCGCGAAAAAGCCGAGCTACAGATTGGTGTGAGTTCATAACTGAATGGAAGTCTGGGTTATTGATAGAACATGAGCGGTGCATATGAATTAGATTTCATGGTGTTCCATTGAATCTTTGAAATGGAACCAACTTTAACAAAATTGGGAGTTTGTGGGGACAAGTTATCAATCTTAAAGGAGATACGTGCCACTCATAATCGTTTACAAGTGGTAGAATAAGGATTGTTACTAGTTGTATGGAGTCGATCAACAAAGTGTAGACACCCCATTTTTGACCGACCTTAAGACTCAGACATCACCAGTTGAGCACTCGGTGATATTGCATATGTGCTCGTTCAGAAGTTTCAGAGTCGCGGCCGTGAGCCCTGCCTCCGGACTTCCGAACCTTCTTCTGTGCCTTGTCTCGGTTTGCGAACCAGGCTAGCCTATTAATTGCATTCTTTGCATGCGTTGCATTAGACATCTTGTATAGTTAGGATTATGTATCTTTCTAACTAGTTTTTGTTTTGGCTTGGAGTACTCGGTGAGTTTTTATGCTTTAGCATACTTGCATAAGTGTGAATGTTGCCATGATTGGCATGCTTGCCATGAGGCTATATGGTTACTTGCTAAACTGCGTGAATGTCTGTGGATGAAGGCTTGTTGTTTGAATTGGAACAATTCAACAAATGTATGTTTTAAGCCCACTTTGTTGAGTGGAAAATCATGTTTTAAGACCACTATGTTTGGTGGCAAATTCGCAAACTTTAAACCCACTTGAGGTGGCAAATTCAAACCATTATCGTAATCAAACATGAGTTGAATTGTTCCAAATTGAGCAAATTAGTCTATACTTGCTTATGCGCATCACATAGTAAAGTTAGCCTAATAACCAGAATAAGAGCACATAATGTTTATAAAAAAAATCATATCATGATTAGTAGGGGCTGATCTTTGATCGAGTGAGCGGGGGTGATCAATTCATGACCTTTCCCTCTCGTACCTAAGTTCCCGAACCGAGACAACTTTGGTGATGACGGACACGTGGCCTTTGGCATGAGTCACGGGTTTCCTAAATTTTCTCAAGATAAAATATTTAGGTGGCGACTCTGTATTTGGCAAAGCAGTCCAATTTTTTCATTTTTGATCCTAAAATTAATTTTTCAAAAGATTTGTCGGATTTGGATTCTTTGGTGATTATCAGTTTCACATTGCACTTGTGAGATTAAATTCAGAACCGCGGGAGTCTGAACTGTAGGGCTTCTTTCAAACCTTTCGAAAGGGGGCGCGAAAAAGCCGAGCTACAGATTGGTGTGAGTTCATAACCGAATGGAAGTCTGGGTTATTAATAGAACATGAGCGGTGCATATGAATTAGATTTCATGGTGTTCCATTGAATCTTTGAAATGGAACCAACTTTAACAGAATTGGGAGTTTGTGGGGACAAGTTATCAATCTTAAAGGAGATACGTGCCACTCATAATCGTTTACAAGTGGTAGAATAAGGATTGTTACTAGTTGTATGGAGTCGATCAACAAAGTAATCAACTTGGAAGGCAAATGAAGTATATACCTAGTCTGGGTATGTGAAGAGCATATTGTTGTAACAAAAACAATCTGGGAAAACTGTATCTATGAGGCATCAAGTGATGGAGGAGGATTGTAGCTCGAACGATTGAGAGAAACAAAGCAGTAAAGAGAGGCAAGATGGTAAGTAAGATGGTGATGGTAGAGCTACTATTTAACAACTGATGTAGAGCTAAGGAAGGAGGTGACACAAGGGTAAGAGACATGTATGATATATATATATGTGATGATGTGGAAGAGGAGATATATTAGAGGAGTAATACAGAAGTAGTAGAGACTAGGAATGGAGTGGGTAAGAGAACCAAGGGAGAAGCATGCAATCCCCTAGTGGTGGAGGATAATCATATTGGTGGCTATGAGGAGGGCTATCAAGATTATGATGATAAACTATTCATCACAATGAAGTAGGAGGTAGAAGCAAGTTGTGGGAAAACCTGATTAAGTTAAGGAGGGATTTCCCTAAACCTTGGTGTTTAGGTGGAGATTTCAATGAGATCAGAAGTATTGGTGAAAGGAAATGATGTTCTAGAAGAGATAGAGATATGAAGCAGCTAAATGAATTCTTTGACAAGTGTGAGGTTACAGATATGTCATTATTGGGAAGGAAGTTTACTTGGGGTAATGCAAGGGATGGTGAGAAATGGAGTAGGATTGAAAATTTTTTGGTGAATCCATAATCTTTGGAGAAGTTTAAGTTCAAGTTGTGGGTTTACCTAGGTTGATATCTGATCATTTTTTTTCTCTTATTGATGAATGATGAAAGAGATTGGTGTCCTAGACTATTTAGATTTCTTAATGCTTGGATTCTACATCCAAAATTCCTATCTCACCTGGAGAAAGTTTGGAAGGAGACATCAATTGTAGGTTGGGCTAGCTTCATCTTGTTGAGAAAATTGTAGGTACTGAAGACCTCTTTAAAGCAATAGAATAGAGATGTTTTTGGGAATGTGGCATATAAGCTGAAACTGGTAGAGGAGGAATTGCATGCCTTTGATATTGTTATTGAAGACAGGGAACTTAGTGATCTAGAAAAGGCAAGAAGAAGGGATGTGAAAGGTGAGGTGTGGAAATTGAGTAGGATGATGGAGTGGTTGTGGTTACAAAAGTCAAGTCTAAATTGGATTTTGAATGGCGATAAAAACATAAGATACTTTCATGTCATGGAGAATTAGCTGTGATGGAAGGCTTGGATTCAAAGTTGACACCTTTGATGTAGCCTAGACCGCTCTTATCAAAGCTTATTTGTTGAGCACTAAGGGCTTCATTCAAGTTCTTTGAGCTGGTGTTCCAAAGCTTGAAAATAGCATTGGTTCTTATCAGTTCCAGCCCCCTTTTTGAACATTTATCTTCAAGTTCTTTTATTATTTAAGCTCTCTTCTCTGCCCCTTCTAAAAGAATACAAACTTTCTTCTTCAACTCATTGTGAGCACTAAGAAAAAAGTTTTTTTTTTTTTTTTTTCATTCTCACAAGTGTTGAGTTTGTCAATCAGGAAGGATTTGTCTATGATGAGGATTCATATCTTTGCTTGAACCACATCTAGTTCTTTCTTTAAGGAATCTCTGTCTTCCTCACATTTCTTCAGATTTGAAATGAGTACAAAATTTTGCTTTGTGAGATTGCAGCTCTAGTTCTTTCTTTAAGGAATCTCTGTCTTCCTCACATTTCTTCAGATTTGAAATGAGTACAAAATTTTGCTTTGTGAGATTGCAGCATTCCTTGTACATCTTCTCGTAGGTTTCCTCAAAATCTTCTTATGCACTATCAGAGGACTTATCATTAGAGTTTTTGTTAGGAAGATTAGCCCTAGCAACCAATGCCTTATCATCTAGGGTTGAATGAAATGCCATGAATAAACTTCCACTTGGTCTTCTTTCATCTTTCTCCTGGTCTGAATCGCTTTCATCTTTCTCCTGGTCTGAATCGCTTTCGTCATCCCAAGTGACATCAAGAACTTTCTTCCTTTTTTTCTTAGACGGACACTCAAGAGAAATATGACCAAGACCACTCCATTCATAACATTTAACTTCTTGAAATCGAGGAGTAGATTTATTAGATTTTACAAAATTTTTGAGTTTCTCATACCCTTTTTCTTAAATGTTGAATCCTTGAGATTTGTTGTTTTCTTTTTCAAATTTTTTTTGTACTATTTTGTGCACAATGCCAACATCTTGGATTCAAATTCATCATCAACATAATATTTTACATCCTCATGAGAACTTATAAAAGCTAAAGTATCGTTTTGTTTCTTCTTTGAGAGAAGATTTGTCTCATAAGTTTGTAAATTTTCAATCAACTGTTCCAACTTTAGAAGGTCAATGTTTCGAGCTTCTTCTATTGCTGTAACTTTTGATTGAAAATGATTGGGTAGGGATCTAAAATTTTTTGCTACAATCTTAGATTCAAGAATTTTCTCACCCATGGTAAAACTAGAATTGACAATATCACTAAGTTTGGGGTAAAATTCATCAAAAGACTCATTATATCTCATTATACGGGTTTCAAAATTAGCGGTGAGTCTTTGAAGTTTTGATCACTGAACAAACTTTGTGCCTTCATGTGTTGTCTCAAAGATATCCAATGCATTTTTAACTACTTCACATGTGCAAATTCTGCGGAATTCCTCAGGTGTGACAAAGCTAAAGAGAGCATTAATAGCCTTCCTATTCTAATTAGAACTCGAATAATCATTATTATCCCATCTGTCAACATGTTTAGGAGTAGTAACTTCATTAACTGTGATTGTAGGTTCACTCTAACCATTCATGACAGAATGCCAAACTCTCTCATCGATGGACTTTGAACAATAAGCCCTCATACGAGCTTTCCAATAAGAGTAGTTTGTTCCATCAAGTAAGGGAGGACATCTATTGTTGTTTCCCTCTTGGTTTGAATCCATAGTTAATAAACACAAAGATCAGATCAGGCTACTATAGCTTTGTTTGAAAAAAAAAAGACAAGTGTCTCGTTGTAATACAAATTGAAAAATTATAGTCCATGATCTTGTGATTATTACTTAAATATATTCGAACCAACCGAGCTCAACAATAAAAGAAGGAAAAGATAATAAACATAACACAAAGATTTTTACGTGGAAAAACCACAGTTGGAATCCATCAACATGTGATTAAAAAACCACGGGCCCTCGGCCACAATAACATTCCACTATGAAGAAGAGTAATACAAGAGATTTCTTACATCCACCAATCTAGGGACACGTACTTGCTCGAGACCTATAACTACTTGGCCTCTATTCTTCCATCTGTGGATATCCACCTTCACTAGAGAGATGTCGAATCCATGACACACTCACTTCTCAAGAAAACTCATGAACTATTTTGTGCTTTTATTTAGGCTTGATGATTTTCTTAAAAGAAGAAATGAGAATGAATCATCAAGCAAACATGAGAGAAATATACATTGTAATCTCATTACAACTATCTCTCAAAAGACACACTCAAAATACAGACTTAGGGGATAAAAATACACAACCAAACACGTTTGATATATGTAGACAATAGACCTTCGCGGATGCGAGCCTCATAGTTGTGGGCGCAATGAGCTTGTCGTGGGCACTAGACCTCATCTGCAGGTTGCAGTGAAAAATTATGGGAGTATGTTTTTATCAAGGCACGGACAGTGTCGTAGTTACGATCACTAGTCACTTTTTTTGCAGGCACGAATATGAGTTCGAGGGACTAAAAGCTAACTTTCTCGCGGCCTGGTTGCAACTGCCAAGCTTGAACATTGCAGGTGCGATGATGACTCTCGTGGGTGCAATGCGGCAAGTCAAATAGGCTGCAATTTCTAACTTTTGCAACCATTCTTTTCTCCACGTTCTGCGGCACGATTTTCTTCATTCTTTACTAGAAAAATAGCAATCCTTGTTCCCATCCTTGCGAAATAAGAGAAAACCAAGAAGGATATATTGACAAGATAAACATGCATACATCAAAGATTTGTTTTGTCCACGGAGGGAATTGCCAAACAGAAACATATAGAATGAAAATCCTAACAATTTCCCCATGTGGTAATTTTTGGGACAAAACATCATGTGCCAACCCTGCATGAAACAATAGATATATATAACAGTAGCTCCAGCTCCCATCTGAGGGTTACAAAATTTTTCCTCGAGGCTCCCATATTGTATCTCCCTCCCTCTCTACTCCAAGCACCAAAATCCTTCAAATCCTACACCATTTTACACTACACCTCATAGCACCACTCCTCCTCACTCCATACCAGCCACTTGGAGCTGTCTTCCAGAGCTAAGGAGCCACCAAACTCAAGCCAAGAGTTGTCAAAGACTTGGTCTTCAAGGGTAAGCCCTCTCCTCCCTCTTTCTTGCTCTATTTTGTTCTATATCTAAGTCATACTTGCTTACATTTTTGGGCTCTGACCCTAACTGAAAATAGCATTTTTTTGAGGTCTTTTTCATGTTTGTTTAAGGGCCTCTCCCTGTTTGAGGCTTCCTTTTTACACTTTCTTCTTTACCTCTCTTGTATGCCTTTTCTTGCATAGTATTTTAGGCCTATTTTTAAACTGTTTTGAGGCATGTTGTAAATTGTAAAGTGGCTTATTTTGAGCCCTTGTTAAACATTGTTGAAGGGATATTCACTGTTTGAGGCCTCCATCTATCACTTGCCTCTTTATCCCTCTTTTGGCCTCATATTTGCATGTTTTGTTAGCCCTTTGTGATTATATTTTTGGGCTCTGGTCCAAACTGTAAATAGCCTTATTTTGACCCCCTCTTCATGTTTGATCAAGGGTCTTTTGCTTTTTGAGGTTCCCTTCTTGCTCTTTGTGTTTAAACCTCTTTTTAGGCCTCATTTTGCATAGTATTTTAAGCTTGCATGTGTACTGTTTTGGGTTTGATCATAAGCTGTAAAATATCATGTTTTGGTCCCCTCTTCAACTTTGTTGAAGGGACCTCCCCTGTTTGAGGCCAGGAACCATCACTTGCTTCTTTGCCCCCCCTTTTGGCCCATTTCTTGCACAATGTTTTAGGCCTGTTTTTGTTTAGATCTGTGGCTTGTTGGAAACTACAAAGTGCTTCATCTTGAGCCCTTCTTCAAATTTTTTGAAGGTATCTTGGCCATTTAGGGCCAGCAGCTGCTACTTGCTTCATTACCTCTCTTACGGGGCCATTTTTGCATGCTAGCTTAGTCCTATTTACGTCCATTGTTTGGCCTCGCTTAAAACTGTAAATATGCTTTTTTTGGGGCTGTCTCGATTCTGTCTTCACACTTCATGTTCAAATAATGCATGTTTTGTTTAGCTATAGGTCATTGCGCATGCCTAATTTTGAGTTTCGGGTCTCATTTCATGCATCGGGTGCCATATTGCCATGTTTTGGGGCTTTTTTGCATCATGTTTCGCTACTGAAATTTTCATGCTAGTATGCCATATTCCATGCCTTGCCATGTCTCGTTAGAGTGGCATTCGGTGCCCTAGGGTCAGTCCTCGGTTTGCGTGCATGTGTGCACGCATTTCGAGTGTCTCATTTTCATCTTATGGCCTCTTATGTGAGTGTGGCTGAGGTCCACTCATGTTGGTGTAAGTCCATTGTGCATTGTGTATGCCATTTCATTTCATAGCATTGCGTATGCTAGGTTGTATGTTAGAGCATTGTGTATGCCATGGTACCTCGTGCATCGTGTATGCTATTTCATAGCATTGTGCATGCTAGGTTGTATATTAGTCGCATTCATGCATGTCATGCATATTGCATTGTGTTTGGGATAGGAGTTAGCCCGAGCACGAGAAACGAGGGACGTTTCGTACTTCGAGTGACGGAACGTGTCTCAATTCCCAGTCACCGACACTCCGGATTACCCATGATGGGGTTTAGGTTTTGTTGTGTTCTCATGTGCATTCATTCCATATTGAGTCGTGCAATTTGACTCCTCGGCCATTATGCATCAATATGTGTGATTGGTGGCACGAGGATCGAGGCATGCATACATTTGTGAAAATATATTGCCATGCCCTTTTCCTGCTCTCTGTTGTAGCAAATCAAGAATCATTGGCCTTTCAAAAGCCTTGCACAGCATTCCAGCGCCAATCGCAAACAGAGGCTAATTGGGGCATCGCAGTGGATTTCCGTGCCAAGCAACCCGAGCATGCATCATTCATCATCCGGAGCGGAGTTGAGGCAGTCCCTGGCTTGCATGCCAATTTATTGCTTTCCTAATTTAATTTGTTAATTAATTAGGATTTGTATATTTGGACTGAATATTTATTCGGGACTGTATATTATTTATTCGGACCCTCTATGCAGAGGCAAAGGGTGTTGTAATTAAGTGTTAGCGTGTGTGTGATGTTGTCTTCCAACCCCACGTCTTTCTCTCTTTTATTTACCAGCTTATGATGGTTAGATTAGGGCATGTTTCAATTAGCATACATATGATAGCATGTTTGCATTCATTCATCTGTTTTGCATGCACCGGCTTGGCGCATCATACTAACTGCATTGTATTTTCAATTCCAAGTTGAATACATGTAGCTTGACATTTCATATGCCATGATTTAGAATAGCCGAGCTTGCTATAGTGCATTCTTGCATGTGTTGCATAGGCATTTCAGTGTATTATTAGGAATCATGCATGGATTTCAATTAGCTTCTGTTTTGGCTTGGGATACGTCGTGAGTTTTATGCTTTAGCATCCTTGCATGTGTGTGAGTGACTGCATGATAGCATCGTTTACCATGAGGCTTTTGCTTATGTGATATGACTGCCTGAATGCCTGTGGGTGAAGGTTGGGTTATTTGATTGGAACAATTCATCTCAAATGTGTGTTTTATCCACTAGATAGTGGCAAAATCATGTTTTTCTAAGCCACCCGAGGGTGGCAATCCACGTCTTAGCTACTTGCGGGTTAGCACCATTAAACCTTTTCAACAAACAAACATGAAATGTTTTGTTTCCAATTCAGGCGATCCAGGTCTATACTGTATGCTGTGCGATCACATAAGTGAATCTAGGCTAATAACCAGAATTAGACGCATAATGTTTTCAATAACTAGATATCATGGTTAGTAAGGCCGATCTTTGATCGGGCGAGCAGGGGTTGCTCACGAAGTGACCTTTCTCCATCGCTGGACCCAAGTTTTCCCGAGCCCGAGGCAACTTTAGTGATGACAGAACAGCGTGGGCCTCAGGCAACGAGTCCAGGGTTTTCCTAAATTTCCCAAAAATAAAATTATTTTAGGGGCGACTCTGTATCTGGCCAAAGCAGTCCATGTTTGGGCACTTCTTTAAAATCTGTTTTTCTCAAAACGATTTGCCGGATTTGGACTCTTTGGTTTAAGATTTTAGAACCTTGACAATTTGAGGAGTCCGAACTGTAGTGAGCCCAATATCGAACAGAAACGGGGGACTCGTTCCCCGGGGGCGTTTCGGGACGTCTACACTCAACAATAAAAGAAAGAAAAGATAATAAACACAACACAAAGATTTTTACGTGAAAAAACCACAGTTGGACATCCATTAAAATGTATTAAAAAACCAACGGGTCGTCGCCACAATAACATTCCTTATGAAGAAGGTAATACCAAGAGATTTCTTACATCCACCAATCTAAGGGACACGTGCTTGCCTCGAGACCTACAACTACCTGGCCTTCTATTCTTCCATCGTGTGATATCCACCGAACATAGAAGATGTCCAGAATTCTCATGACACACTCACTTCTCAGAGAAAACTCATGAACTATTTTGTTGTTTTATTTAGGTTTGATGATTTTCTTAAAGAGAAATGAGAATGAATCATCCAAGCGAACATGAGAGAAAGTATGACATTTAATCTCATTTACAACTATCTCTCAAAGACACACTCAAATACAGACTTAGGGGATTAGAAATACCACAACCAAACACATTTGATATATTGTTAGACAATAGACCTTCGCTGGCGCGCAAGCCTCATAGTTGTAGGCGCAATGAGCTTGTCGTGGGGCACTAGACTTCTTTGCAGGTGTGCAGTGAAAAAATGATGGGAGTATGTTTTTATCGAGGCATGACAGTGTCATAGTTAAGATCACTAGTCGACTTTTTTTTGCAGGCGCGAATATGAGTCTAGGGGACTAAAAGCTAATTTCTCCGGCCTGGTTGCAACTGCAAGCTTGAACATTGCGGGTGCGATGATGACTCCTCGCGGGCACAATGCGGCAAAGTCAAATAGGCTGCTATTTTCTAAACTTTTGAACATCTTTTCTCACGTTCCGAGGCACGATTTTCTTCAATTTTACTAGAAAAAATGCAATCCTTGTTCCCATCCTTGCGAAATAATTCAAAACTAGCACTTTTTGAGAAAAACCAAGATAGGATATATTGACAAGGATAAACATGCATGCATCAAAGATTTGTTTGAGAAAACCAAGAAGGAGTATATTGACAGATAAACATGCATGCATCAAACATTGTTTTGTCCCACGAAGGGAATTGCAAACAGAAACATTATAGAATGAAAATTCCTAACAATTTCCCATGCGGTAATTTTTTTGGGACCAAACATCATGGTGCCAACCCTGCCATGAAACATATGATGCACACCCAATAATACATATGGCAAAATCCATTACACCAAAATATAAAACCAAACAAGATATTACTATAATCCAAAATTTCAAACAAACCAATGTCAATGTCTAGAAAAGGCAATCCATCACAAACTATAGAAAACCAACAAATATCCAAAACCTAAATTAAATACCCAAATAAACACCCAAATGCATATAATGTTCAAAATACGAAATAATATCCAAAATTATAGAAAATACTCCCCTTTTTTTGTTCCAAAAATTGACAAAGAAAGAAAGATACAACCAAAAATGATACAACCAAAACACTTAACTAAAAAGACCAAGAGAAAATCTCATGAAGAAGGAGGCTTACTAAGAAAAGAGCAAACTTGTGCATTTAATCAGCAAAAGAAGAAAGAGGACTAGTAAATCAAAGCAAGAGCATCCATATGAGCCATACGTCTGTATCTCCTCTTGAAGGGCAAGTTGAGAAGCCTGGCATCTGCAACCAACTAGTCTGAAGAGAACAGGTCGTGCTCCCATTTGGCTGGTGCACTCGGTAGCGTTACTTCCCTCAACAACTACACTAGTAGCATCAGCACTCTCCACGAGCCGCCATGTTGGTCTTTGGAACTCTATCGCTCTTCCTCATACTTGGGCATTGCTGGAGGCCTAACCAACTCGTTTGAAGGTAGGCATTACCAATTATCAAGAATGTCAATCTTCCGGCTCAGCAATTTTATTATTAGGATATGTCATCGGATGAGAGAAAAGTAGTGAGAAGAGACCCACAGGAAGCCAAGATTTTTTTCCCGAAGAAGATACCTCGCATTCTGGCGGAAAATAACCAAAGGGTGATCAATGGATAGATTTCTGACTGATGCAAGTATAGAAAATAGCGCTTGAACTCCTGATTGAGTTTAGAAAAGTGGAGAGTATGAGTGACGTTAGTAACAACATATAGATTAAGCAGTCGATTAATGGGGGAGTGAGATCATGGTGATGGATCGAGAGTACTGGGAACCCAAAGTGAGGAACTCCTAACAAAGTATGGAGCAACCAAATGAAATCAATGGGTTAGGGAAAACTTGCATGTCAAGGGATAATCACACATAACTGGGCGCGTCAATATGAACGATATTGGCTAAAAAGTCAGTGGAGAAAGTGAAGGAAATTACCCCAAACAAACGAATCAAAACGAGGAGTCATCAAAGGGATTATTATGAATGTTACAGAAGAACTCACGAACCCAAGACTTGTTCACTAACCCATCAAAAGCCAAACCGTGCACTTCCAATGGAAGTGAATCACCCCGAATTTGCACATCATTCAAATGTATTAGGCTCGACAGTTACGCTCA